>JAWQFJ010002152.1:5000-52500 GCA_034096865.1 Theodoxus fluviatilis | reverse complement strand
GTCAAGCACTGGAGAGGGACTAGCCATGAGCTGTGGAGATAGATGACTGGGGTTTTGTGGAGTGCTGATGGTCAAGCACTGAGGAGGGACTAGACTGGGGTTTTGTGGAATGCTGATTGTCACGCACTGGGGAGGGACTAGACTGGGGTTTTGTGGAGTGCTGATGGTCAAGCACTGAGGAGGGACTAGACTGGGGTTTTGTGGAATGCTGATTGTCAAGCACTGGGGAGGGAAGAGCCATGAGCTGTGGAGATCGTGCTGCCAGTGGACCCTGTGTGTCCTTGCTGCTCACGACTGGTCTTCGTCTGCCAGGACAGGACTCCTTAAAGAGGCCCTATGATCAGGGAATAAAGCTTGATGCCATTTGAAACCCTCATGACAAAGGAGAATGTCTTACTGAAATCAGTATGCTTGAAAACTCCACCTCAATCTCTCTGATCCCCTTGTGAGTTTGAGGTAAGACGAGGGTCCGGTCTCTCTATGGAATGAGTGAAGGGCAGATAACCAGGGTGACCCATACTTGCTTGCTCGCGCTCCAGCAGGTGAGTGATCTTCCTGATCAATAGCCTTACATAGCCTTTAGAGGCTGTGACATGCATTCATTCATTCATTCATTCATTCATTCATTCATTCATCCATGTTTGTTGCCCACTAGACTGCCTTCCCGACAGTGGTGCTGTCCAAGGCGGAAGAGGACCACTTCTCCGAGGTGAACCGCAAGTTGAAGCTGGAGCTGGACTCGGTGATTGCCAGCACCACGAGGGACGACAAGGTCATCACCGAGGTCATGGACCCTGTGCTGCACGATGACAAGGAGCTGGACAAGCTTGCCGACCTCAAGGACCGCTTCATGGACGTCCTGCGGGAAGGCGCCCCATACATGGGAGCCAGCATCTTTGGTCTGGCAGTGGTCATTGTGGTGCGCTACTGCCGCGTCGCGCACAAGATCCGCCAGTTTGCCATGACCTCATAGAGAGGACTGTGTCTCTCCTCTTTTCATTTCTCACTGGAGGCAAACTCTCTAGTGCCAGAACAGCAGCTGTGTTTTTGGGTGTGTTTTTAATGTGGGTGGGTTGGATTGGGGTTTTCATGGGGTGTTTAGTTTTATTTTGTTGTTATTTTTTTCTTTGTGTTTTTTTTTTCTCTGGGTTTTTGGTTCGGTTTTGAGCTCTTGTGGGTTGGGGGTAAGAATAGGCACACTGCATGTCCTCAGTACTCAAATGGTGAATAACGGGGAAATGGAGAGTTGCATTGACTTCAACCGGCTCCAGTGGTGTTCCTGATGAGATGCCCCACACAAGCTGCAAGTGCTGCTGGGCTGTCTGACTCCACTCATCCTCTGCTGTGGGCTTTTTGCTCTACCCCTTATTTTGCTTGTTTTGATTTGAATTGTGTATGCGATGTGTGTGTGCGCTTTGTTTCTTTTCCCTTTTTTGTGTTTGATTACTTTTTTATGGGTTTATGGTTAGTTGCAGTTTTGGGGGGATTTTTGGTTTGGGCTTCTTTGTTTCTTGTTTTCATTTTAGGTTTTGTTAAGGTCTTTGCTTTGGGTTATTTCTTTTAATTTTTTGTGATTTTTATTATCTTTTTTTTTAAAGGATTTTTCTTTCTTTTTTTTCTTCCTTATTTTAGGGGTGGATGTTGAATGTGATGAACGTGGATCCAAGTTGTCACCATTTGCCTTTTTTTCTTCTTCTTAAATCTTCTGATAATTATGTTTTCAACTTAGTGAACAAAAGTCTTTTCCATTTATTTGGGGGTTTTCCTTTGTTTGGCTCAATTTCTTTTTCATCCATGCTGCTGGACTGATAGTTTTCCCCCCATTTTCCTCCATTGACCCACTGCATCTCCCTGCATGATTCGTAAGAGGCGAATAACTAGGGACGTCATGACTTGATTTGCATAATTTACTCTAAACTATTCGGGTGATTTTGGTGCTCATTGGCCTTACATAGCCTTCAAAGGCCGATAGACTATGAAACTCAGTCCACCAATCCTATACCTTGATATTTTGGTTGTGCATTTTAGGTTTTGTCTCTTTCACTTTCAAACATGACCACCTCCGTGGGTTTGGGGGAAGAATTGGCCCATCGCGTCTCCCTTCCAGATACCACCGCGTCTCCCTTCCAGATACCACCGCGTCTCCCTTCCAGATACCACCGCGTCTCCCTTCCAGATACCACCGCGTCTCCCTTCCAGATACCACCGCGTCTCCCTTCCAGATACCACCGCGTCTCCCTTCCAGATACCACCGCGTCTCCCTTCCAGATACCACCGCGTCTCCCTTCCAGATACCACCGCGTCTCCCTTCCAGATACCACCGCGTCTCCCTTCCAGATACCACCGCGTCTCCCTTCCAGATACCACCGCGTCTCCCTTCCAGATACCACCGCGTCTCCCTTCCAGATACCACCGCGTCTCCCTTCCAGATACCACCGCGTCTCCCTTCCAGATACCACCGCGTCTCCCTTCCAGATACCACCGCGTCTCCCTTCCAGATACCACCGCGTCTCCCTTCCAGATACCACCGTGTCTCCCTTCCAGATACCACCGTGTCTCCCTTCCAGATACCACCGCGTCTCCCTTCCAGATACCACCGCGTCTCCCTTCCAGATACCACCGCGTCTCCCTTCCAGATACCACCGCGTCTCCCTTCCAGATACCACCGTGTCTCCCTTCCAGATACCACCGCGTCTCCCTTCCAGATACCACCGCGTCTCCCTTCCAGATACCACCGCGTCTCCCTTCCAGATACCACCGCGTCTCCCTTCCAGATACCACCGCGTCTCCCTTCCAGATACTTAAGAGGCAAATATCTAGGGACACTGACTTGATTTGCGATTACTCAAAAGTGTTCAAATGTATTTTCATGCTTAATGGCCTTATATAGCCTACACAGGCTGATAGGCTGCAAAACACTATCTATCCAAACATGACCTTTGGGAATAATTTGTGTTGAAATGGCACGTTAGGTGTGATTAACTTTTTTCCCCCCTTTCTTCTTTCATCCATGAAGTATAAAATGTAGTAGAAATTAGCATTAATACATTAAACTAGCATCTTTATAGGTTTTTGTTTGTTGATACACACACACACACCTGCTGCCCAGCCTACAAGGCTGACAGGCCCTTAAACTCCATCCATCCATCCATCCATCCCCACCTGCTGCCCCTAGTGGGTTAGGGGAAAAATAGACCCCCTTGTCTTCCTGAATGATGAATAAAAGGCTAATATCTAGGAAACAGTCGAATCACCGCTAGTGATTTTGCAGTCCTTGGTTTTACATGGAGCGAGTTTGTTAGGCGTAGAATCTCAAGAGAATCTCGAGGGCTAGGTTCATTAGCCGTAGGTGCGTTTCGCTCGCCCTCGACTAGCCATCAAGGTGAGCCACTTGCCTAACAAACGAGCCCATAGCCTACAAAGGCTAAGAGGCTATGTAACTTTACTCATCCATTCCCTCCTTCCTTCCTTTTCTTCTGCACGAGTTGAAGAGCACAAGGAATTTTCAAATAATGCTTCTCAGGGAGTGATGCTCTTAATGAATGTTGCCTTATTCAACATCATATGAAATCACTTTATTGGCAGGTGGTGGTTTTTTTACTCACATGCAAAGCAAAAGTGAGTCTATGTACTCACCCATTTCGTCCGTCCGGGCGTCCGTTTAAAACTTTAACGTTGGATTTTTCTCGGAGACTATTAAGTCTATCAACACCCAATTTGGCATGATGGTATATGATGACAAGACGTAAAAAAACATACATAGTGACTTGACATTGCTTCAAGGTCAAGGTCGCAGGGGCCATACATGTTGTCTAAAAACAGCCATTTTTAACATTTTCTCAATTTTCTCTGAAGTTTCTGAGATTAGATACCTCACCTATATATGGTATATAGGGCAAAGTAAGCCCTATCTTTTGATACCAGTTTGGCTGACCTTGTTTCAAGGTCAAGGTCACAGGAGCTCTTCAACGTTGGATTGTGTACATATTTTGAAGTGACATTGACCCTGAACTATGGAAGATAACCGTTTCAAACTTAATAATTATGTGGGAAACATGTTATACTTTTATCATGAGACACATTTGGTCACATATCATCAAGGTCAAGGTCACTTTGACCCTTATGAAATGTGATCAAAATGGGGTAGTGAACCACTAAAAGTGACCATATCTCATGGTAGAAAGTGCCAATAAGCACCATTGTGCTTCCTATGTCTTGAATTAACAGCTTTGTGTTGCATGACCTTGACCTTGGGTCAAGGCCACATGTATTTTGTAGGAAAAATGTGTAAAGCATTTCTTAGTGTATGATGTCATTGCTAGGTGGAGTTGTTTGACCTTGACCTTGAGGGTCACCTGAAGGTCAAGGTCATGCAAAGGTCAAGGTCAAGCATGTGAGTCGTATGGGCTTTGCCCTTGTTTTTTATTCAGTGAGGACTTGCCTCACTCACACACACCCATCCCTTTTTTTTTAACCCACCAAGTGTCACAGGGCCGAAATTTCGGCCCAAAGCGCTGCCGCCAGAGTACTCAGGCCGAAATTTCGGCCTGGTTTATTTTTAGTATCATATCTCCGATACTGCACTTCTGATCCGTTAGTACGAGTTACTGTAATTTATTTCACCAATGTAGAACCAATAAAACCCTAAGTCAGAATTTTCCAAGGAACAACCTATTTTTAGTTTGTTTTTTTTCTGTTCACACCGTTGTCAGTCAACATGAACGAGACACACCCATCCATCACAGATATACATCGAGTGTGCGGAGACGCGATACTATTGATACAACGAAAGAAATAGACGTCGATTGATGTAAACGATCAAATTAAAGTAAAATGGCATTGCTTTAGACACAAAAACTAATTTACACATCGTTTTTTTACAGTTTTTAGTCATATTGAGTCGAAGTAGACACGTGTTTAGATTGAGATCGAGGTACTCCTTGAAGAGGCGGAGAGGTATTTTCGATCAGAGGAATGGCTGTGAATAGGCTTGTGACCCAAGAACGTGTTATCTATAGCAGATGGCCCTGCTAAGAGTTCTCGGCTATCTGTGCGCTCAGCCTGGTGTGGTGAAGCAATGTATTCTTGAGCGACGATCGAGAACGTGAATGTTGTAAACAAAGATGGCGGAGCAACCGGGACCATCAGGCGAGGGTAGCCGGTTTCGACAGCGATCTGGCATATTTCAAGTTCTATCAAGAGACATTAGTGAAGAAAATGAGAGTGATGTTGATGTGGATGATGAGAATTTCGACTCTGACTTCGATGCAGCCGAAATGCAGAGCTCGGATGACAGTGATCATGCAAGTTCGAGTCGAACGATGAATCAAGTGCGGGTACGCTAGCAGCACCTCAGTGGCATGTTGTTGATGCTCCAGAGACTGTGTCAAGAACTGATGTTATAGAATTCCGTGTCAGACACCCTGGACCCAGAAGTGAGCCCCCTAGAAACTCTGCACCTACACTGTACTTGGCAGTATTCGTTGATGATGCAGTGTTGGACCACATACTGAGTTGCTGCATGGTTGACTCTTGAAGCTGACCTATCCATTTTCACCTGTTTTCTTACTCTACTTTGTAATTATTGTATCTTCAATTTTCCTTGAAATATGACAGTTTCTTTTTTCAAATACATAGCAGATGTTGATAGGCTGATGTAGAGCATTATTCTTGCATTTGTCTATTCAGTAGTATTTGTATGAATGATGAATGAGTGTTTGTACATAAAAATTTTCTCTATGTGAATGTCATGAATGCATATATATGCAACAATTATTCTTTTCTTGATATAAAAACTATTCTTTCTTATGAGGATGTTTTCTAATGTGTTTTATTTGCTATGGCATGTAGAAATATGCTTATATAGAAGTTTTTTAATGTTTAATTCAAATAATAAGTGATTTACTTCTCAACGTGGTTTAGTTTGTAAATGTATGTATAGTCAGATCAGCTGCCACATTCATGGGTAGGGGTAAACTGAGACCAATTTTTTTCTTATGTCAGTTAGATATATATTTTTATGACCTTTTGAAGTAAAAATTTGATCATCATATCACTTATTAGTTAGCATGGGTGAGGATATACTTGAAAAATTAAAAAAACATAAATCAGCATGTTGCATTATCAATTTTTTTTTGGGGGGGTCACAATGCATGTTTGTCAAAACCAATTGCATAAATAAATTGCTCATTATCAGAGCTTTCAGAATATATATAGTTTGTTGGGTCTTCCTTTATTTGTTGTGGTATCATTGCATCATATTGAGACCTACCCATTTACGGCAAAAAAGCTGTGACATTTGGGGAACAATGGCCTGACACAGATAGGGTTAAATCTACCATCTGGATTTTAATAATAGAACTTTGGTATATATATATATGTAATGTTCATTTCGGAGACACACAAGCCAACTTGTGCATGAATAAATTTCGTTTACATATGCAAGATAATGTTACACCCCACAAATGAAAAATTTTGGGGTTTTTGTGCCTCCTGCATCACACCCATCTCGGGTAAAAATTACATCATCATCATCATCATTACCATCATCATTACATTCCTATGAGGTTGAACATTTTTTAAAGGAATTTTATACTACTCCCATCAAGTAAATTTCACACCTCATGTCTTCGTGTCATTCCTTTGCAAGTCGCAAGAACCATGACTTGGAAAAAACATGCCCTAGCTTTCTGGCCAAGTTAATATTGGACATATCAGAGTGGACGCATTGGAATAATTGTCAACTTCCTGCATTGCGTCTTGGAATCTTTTAGTATTTCTGTTTCTGTTTGGCTTAGGGTTGTTTGCTTGGTAAGTGTTGTTGTTTTGGGCTTATGGCTTTCCTGTTTTTGGTTTGTTTTTGTTTGTTTGGGGGGGATGGAGGTATTCACTGTTTATTGGAGTAGTTTATTTTGGTCTGGCATTGGTTTTGAGGTTGTTTCTATTTTATGTGGGTTTTTGGGGGGTGGGGGTGGTTTAGTTGGCTCAATCCTTTTTTTAAATGGGAAGAGGATGGTGGTTTATTTTGTTATTATTTCAAGTTTTTTTCAGGGTTTGTTTTCTGTATTGTGTTTTTCACATTGTGTCTTGACTTCCATGTTTTTGTCTGGTTCTGTTATGGGGGAATTGTATTTGCTTTGACTTCCATGTTTTTGTCTGGTTCTGTTATGGGGGAATTGTGTTTGCTTTGACTTCCATGTTTTTGTCTGGTTCTGTTATGGGGGAATTGTATTTGCTTTGACTATAGTAACAGTGTCACAATTTGAATCTCACATATATAAAAAAATAGAATTCCAACCATATATATGAGATATTCAGTACTCATGCAGGTTAGGTCATGTCATGGCATAACGTTTTGGTTATGAGCATGTTGTCATCAACTCGATAAAGTATTCTTTCTCTCTCTTCTTTTTTTTTTACTCACTGGAGTCGTATTGCAAGAAATATCGCGATAGGCCTCCTCCTACCAGAGTCGTATCGCGAGATTGTTTACGATGCCATTGCAAATTTCTCCCTTTTGCTATAACGGTCTAAGGGAGGTAAATCTTGTTAGCCTATATAGCTGAAGGAATTTGCAAGCAGATTTACTTTCCTTTGAATATATTTTCGACTGATTATCGGAAATCTTAAATTAACCTTTGTGCATGTGGTGTATATGTTGACAAAAAGGCGGGAAAGCTTACTGCAAAACGTTTGATCTTCCAATTCTATGAACAAATACTTTGATTTAGTTGATTGCTAGCCTCCATCTGCTTGTATTTGTCTGTACTGAATGTTTATACACATTTGCATTACTTGGATATTGACATTTAAAGTTTCTCATTTTCTAGGTGCTTGTAAGCTTCCCATAACAGCTAGTGAACTGATTTTTTTTCTACTTTTTCATTTTTGTGCATGTACACACTCAATTCTATGGTGTGTAAGTCATAATTAGCATTTTTAATCCCTTAGATCACTCTTTGAATGTAAAGAGTTAAAAACAACCTATCATTTGATTTATAATTTGTATTGTTATCTTGTGCCTTTGTATCTTTATTATATTTTTGAAAAAGCATGAAAAACTTACGATCCCGTAGAGCGATCACAATATTTAGCCACGACTCCAGTCTTCTTCTTTTTCTTGTCGATCGCTAGATGATTGCGCCAGTCGCCCGCACAAATGCAGCTGTTCTCCGCAGCTCCTCCAGGTTGCCATAGAGTTTGCTCCTCACTGCTGTTGGGTCTGGCCACGTGGTTCTTCTGAGGGCATCATGGTGGGGGCAGTCTTGGAGAAGGTGTTCACACGACTCCAGTGAGTTAAAGGAGGAAAGGACTCCTGAACATTAAGAAAAGCGATCTCATAATATTCCTACCAACGTGCCACAAATTGATCAAATGCTGTAATTTTCCGTCGCACTGTAAAGATCTCAAGCCTTCACGGTGCCTGTTAGCAGTCATCATCTACTCATCAAGCAATTGTCCTTGTGTTGTTAATTGCACAGGCATCTTTACTTGTGAACAGTATTATAGTTCACAGGTGAGAGAAATTAAATTTCCTTGTGTATGTTTCTTTATCTTGTGTGCCTTATCTTGCATGTTCACACATTTTAAATGGTTTTCTCTGTGAGAATAACGTACAAGTTGTAGACATGCGAGGTGAAACCAGACTGGGGCATTGAAAGACAAGTTGTAGACATGCCAGGTGAAACCAGACTGGGGCATTGAAAGACAAGTTGTAGACATCCGAGGTGAAACTAGACTGGGGCATTGAAAGACAAGTTGTAAACATGCCAGGTGAAACCAGACTGGGGCATTGAAAGACAAGTTGTAGGCATGCGAGGTGAAACCAGACTGGGGCAGTGAAAGACAAGTTGTAGACATGCGAGGTGAAACCAGACTGGGGCATTGAAAGACAAGTTGTGAAACCAGACTGGGGCATTGAAAGACAAGTTGTAGACATCCGAGGTGAAACTAGACTGGGGCATTGAAAGACAAGTTGTGAAACCAGACTGGGGCATTGAAAGACAAGCTGTAGACATGCAAGGTGAAACCAGACTGGGGCAGTGAAAGACAAGTTGTAGACATGCGAGGTAAAACCAGACTGGGGCATTGAAAGACAAGTTGTGAAACCAGACTGGGGCATTGAAAGACAAGTTGTAGACATGCAAGGTGAAACCAGACTGGGGCATTGAAAGACAAGTTGTAGACATGCGAGGTGAAACCAGACTGGGGCATTGAAAGACAAGTTGTAGACATGCGAGGTGAAACCAGACTGGGGCATTGAAAGACAAGTTGTAGACATGCGAGGTGAAACCAGACTGGGGCATTGAAAGACAAGTTGTAGACATGCGAGGAGAAACCAGTTATAGACATGCGAGGAGAAACCAGTTGTAGGCATGCGAGGTGAAACTAGATGCAGAAGGAGGTTGAGGGAAGAGGAGCCTCAAATTCATATGACTGCACCGACTTTATTCTCAAGACTTGACATTCCTTTGTTTTTTTGTGTGCAAGACATTCCATAGTGCTCATGTGGCTGGCTGTTTGCTGGAATGCTCTGCCCTCGGATCGGCTGCAACCGCAGTTGCTGGGCTTCAGTGGCCTGCAGGCAGGCTAGCAGGGGCCACTGGGATATTCCGATTGTGCAGATGCTAACGTACACTCGAGCCATCGTGTAGTTTCACCCGTTAGTTGCAACTCGGTTGCAGTTCTGTAAATTGATAGCAAGTCTAAAATGAGTCTGTAGTGGTGGGTATGTGGGTTTAATGTTTCTATTTGTCTGTTCTCTGAGAAGCAGAGGAATTATTTTTGGGGAGGATTCTGTGAAAAATTCTAACAGTTCTGTAAGAACTCCAAATGGAAAGTCTGCATACTGGTAACATCAGCACCTCTGATGGTCCACAGTATCAACCACACTCTCTCAACCACACACTCTCAACCACACACTCTCAACCACACACTATCAACCACACACTCTCAACATTCCTGTGGCCTTGTGTACGTGCAGGTGTGGGTGAATTGGCCTTGTGCATCTTTTCAAATAAAGCAGAAACTCAAAATGTCTGTTCATTTGTATTGTTCGTGTTCAGCCAAGTTCTTTAACATAAGATTTTCAAAGAGATGATTTGTTTATCATTTTTCTTTGTACCCAAAATGATTTCATGTTTCTTTGTACCCAAACTGATTTCAGAAGGTTGGATAATATTAAATTTGTCCATCAAATTATATGAGTATCTAATAAAAAACGAGATGACAACAGTACCAGAAAATCCCCATAATTGTCCTAACTCCCTACTTCATACATGGTGGTTTTGTTTCTACAACATAACTCTGTTCATCCATGGGGAAAAAATGGTTCACACATTGATAAGAAAGTGACACAGCAGACTTTAATCTGAACAGATTTATGCGGAAAAACTTGCAAATGAAAACAGTCTACAGCAAAGGCTGCAATGACACAACACGTATCCAGCAATAATTGAACTGTCTATAGCAAGAATTGAAATATCATGCAGAGGGCATGAACAATTTTTGAAACATTGCACAATACGCAGACAATGATGGAGTACATCTGACCGGTGGGTGCTGGTGAAATGAAGACCTACAAAGTGAGATAAGATGCAGAAAAGGAGACCAGAGGGCAGTATGAAATGCCTTTATCAGGCTTGGAACACACTGCATAGTAAAAAAACAATAAGGCCAAACAAAATAAAAGCTGTGGTTAAGGTAACGACAAAACAATTGAGTTGGAAGGTTGGCCTGAACTTTTTGTTTGTGTTTTTAGAATGTCAGAATGAACAAAGACAACTTTATTTCAATAAAAACACTTTTATAAACCCTGAAATAGTGGATTTGATTTTCTGAAGAGCTCATTGGGCAGGTAAGATGGGACAGCACAGAGTTCATTGTTTGTAGTCTGTAGTCTATTTCCGTCTTGTCTTCTTTTGCATGATCAGAAAAAAGTTTCAGGTCTGCAGAAATATAGTGCTGGTCGGGTTACCATAGCTACCACTATAGATTTGTACTGGCCTGGTGAAATGGGGGCGTGTTCATATCATAGGCATTTGATTACTTCACAGATTACAAATGCACAATATTTTGAACTTGGAAACAGAAAAATGTTCAGAAGTTGAATTATCATGCAGTTGTTTCAACTATATTTTGATTTGTCATCGCACAATCCAAGTTCTAAAGGGCTGACTGTTCCTACCAAAACGGAATGTAACGCATATCCCTGGCTTCTGTTCCTACCAAAACACAATGTAACACATATCCCTCCCTGGCTTCTGTTCCTACCAAAACAGAATGTAACACATATCCCTGGCTTCTGTTCCTACCAAAACAGAATGTAACGCATATCCCTGGCTTCTGTTCCTACCAAAACAGAATGTAACGCATATCCCTGGCTTCTGTTCCTACCCAAACAGAATGTAACGCATATCCCTGGCTTCTGTTCCTACCAAAACAGAATGTAACACATATCCCTGGCTTCTGTTCCTACCAAAACAGAATGTAACACATATCCCTGGCTTCTGTTCCTACCAAAACAGAATGTAACGCATATCCCTGGCTTCTGTTCCTACCAAAACAGAATGTAACACACATCCCTCCCTGGCTTCTGCTCCTACCAAAACACAATGTAACACATATCCCTGGCTTCTGTTCCTACCAAAACAGAATGTAACGCATATCCCTGGCTTCTGTTCCTACCAAAACAGAATGTAACGCATATCCCTGGCTTCTGTTCCTACCAAAACAGAATGTAACGCATATCCCTGGCTTCTGTTCCTACCAAAACAGAATGTAACGCATATCCCTGGCTTCTGTTCCTACCAAAACAGAATGTAACATATCCCTGGCTTCTGCTCCTACCAAAATAGAATGTAACACATATCCCTGGCTTCTGTTCCTACCAAAATAAAAAAAGACGAGAAATATCCCACCAGCATTTTGTCCATGTGTTACAACTGCATGCCTATGACACCAACAAGTTGTCATGAATATGCAGGCATTGTATCACTACAGAGAACTTGACAACAAGTTGTCATGAATATGCAGGCATTGTATCACTACAGTGAACTTGACAACAAGTTGTAATGAATATGCAGCCATTATATCACACAGAGACTTTTCCACCTTGAAAAGACAACGAGTTCTCATGAATATGCAGGCATTATACCACCACAGAGAACTTGACAAGTTGTCATGAATTTGCAGGCATTATACCACCACAGAAAACTTGACAGGTTGTCATGAATATGCAGCCATTATATCCCACAGAGAATTTTCCACCAAGGAAAGACGAGTTGTCATGAATATGCAGCCATTATATCCACACATAGAATTTACCACGAAGGAAAGACAACATGTCAACAGCAAGGCAATAATAATCTAATAATAACAATACAAGATTATGATAATAATTATGATACACAATTTACTATAATATCAACATAATAATGATAATTTTGTCATAAAAGACTTGGCAACAGAGAGGACAGGTTGCTAGGAGTCGGAGATCAAGTATTTTCCTAATGACAACTACATTTTTTCCCCTGACTAATTCCACAAACATATTTTACCCTCACAAGTGCATTTGTTCATGCACACTTACTGGCAAGTGCAAGATGCACATACACAGATCTTTACATATGCACCTTGCCCACAAATAGTAGAAGTAGTAGTAGTAGTAGTAATTGTAGTGTGGTGGTAGTAGTAGTAGTAGTAGTAGTGGCAGAGTAATAGTAGTAGTAGTAGCAGAGTAGTAGTAGTGGTAGTTGTAGCAGTACTAGTAGTACTAGTAGCAGTACTAGTAGTAGTAGTAGTGCAGATTTGTAAAGCCCCACTCCAAAAAGTCTAGATCAGGTGAGGTTGCTTCACAAAGATGTTTCTCCCACACCTCACCCTCCACTTGTAGCCCACACCTCACCCTCCACTTGTAGCCCACACCTCACCCTCCACTTGTAGCCCACACCTCACCCTCCACTTGTAGCCCACACCTCACCCTCCACTTGTAGCCCACACCTCACCCTCCACTTGTAGCCCACACCTCACCCTCCACTTGTAGCCCACACCTCACCCTCCACTTGTAGCCCACACCTCACCCTCCAGTTGTAGCCCACACCTCACCCTCCACTTGTAGCCCACACCTCACCCTCCACTTGTAGCCCACACCTCACCCTCCACTTGTAGCCCACACCTCACCCTCCACTTGTAGCCCACACCTCACCCTCCACTTGTAGCCCACACCTCACCCTCCACTTGTAGCACAGTCACCACAGCAGGCCACAAAGCATTACATCTTCGCCTGTGGCAATGCAGGTGGAGAACACACAGTCCTGAGACTTGAAAAAAGGTAAAGGTGTGATTTTATATAGTGACTCATCACCCATGTCTGGGTCTCAAACCGCTTTACTCTTTACCCCCTGATCATCGGGCCGCTTGATCAATCCTTCACTGGCACCGACAGTCTACACAGGAATAGACAGACAAGACACCGGCAGTCTACACAGGAATAAACAGACAAGACACCGTCAGTCTACATAGAGATAGACAGACAAGGCACCGACAGTCTACACAGGGATAGACAGACAAGACACCGGCAGTCTACACAGGAATAGACAGACAAGACACCGTCAGTCTACACAGGGATAGACAGACAAGACACCGGCAGTCTACACAGGAATAGACAGACAAGACACCGACAGTCTACACAGGGATAGACAGACAAGACACCGGCAGTCTACACAGGAATAGACAGACAAGACACCGACAGTCTACACAGGGATAGACAGACAAGGCACCGACAGTCTATACAGGGGTAGACAGACAAGGCACCGGCAGTCTACACAGGGATAGACAGACAACGCACCGACAGTCTACACAGGGATAGACAGACAAGGCACCGACAGTCTACACAGGGATAGACAGACAGAGCACCGACAGTCTACACAGGGATAGACAGACAAGGCACCGGCAGTCTACACAGGGATAGACAGAGCACCGACAGTCTACACAGGGATAGACAGACAAGGCACCGGCAGTCTACACAGGGATAGACAGACAACGCACCGACAGTCTACACAGGGATAGACAGACAAGGCACTGGCAGTCTACACAGGGATAGACAGACAAGACACCGACAGTCTACACAGGGATAGACAGACAAGACAGTCTACACAGGGATAGACAGACAAGGCACCGACAGTCTACACAGAGATAGACAGACAAGGCACCGGCAGTCTACACAGGGATAGACAGACAAGGCACCGACAGTCTACACAGGGATAGACAGACAAGGCACCTGCAGTCTACACAGGAATAGACAGACAAGACACCGACAGTCTACACAGGGATAGACAGACAAGACAGTCTACACAGGGATAGACAGACAAGGCACCGACAGTCTACACAGGGATAGACAGACAAGGCACTGGCAGTCTACACAGGGATAGACAGACAAGGCACCGACAGTCTACACAAAGATAGACAGACAAGGCACCGGCAGTCTACACAGGGATAGGCAGACAAGGCACCGACAGTCTACACAGGGGTAGACAGACAAGGCACCGGCAGTCTACACAGGGATAGACAGACAAGACACCGACAGTCTACACAGGGATAGACAGACAAGGCACCGACAGTCTACACAGGGGTAGACAGACAAGGCACCGGCAGTCTACACAGGGATAGACAGACAAGACACCGACAGTCTACACAGGGATAGACAGACAAGGCACCGGCAGTCTACACAAAGACAGACAAGGCACTGGCAGTCTACACAGGGATAGACAGACAAGACACCGACAGTCTACACAGGGATAGACAGACAAGGCACCGACAGTCTATACAGGGGTAGACAGACAAGGCACCGGCAGTCTACACAGGGATAGACAGACAACGCACCGACAGTCTACACAGGGATAGACAGACAAGGCACCGACAGTCTATACAGGGATAGGCAGACAAGGCACCGGCAGTCTACACAGGGATAGACAGACAAGGCACCGACAGTCTATACAGGGATAGACAGACAAGGCACCGGCAGTCTACACAGGGATAGACAGACAAGGCACCGACAGTCTACACAGGGATAGACAGACAAGACAGTCTACACAGGGATAGACAGACAAGACACCGACAGTCTACACAGGGATAGACAGACAAGGCACCGGCAGTCTACACAGGGATAGACAGACAAGGCACCGACAGTCTACACAGGGATAGACAGACAAGGCACTGGCAGTCTACACAGGGATAGACAGACAAGACACCGACAGTCTACACAGGGATAGACAGACAAGGCACTGGCAGTCTACACAGGGATAGACAGACAAGGCATCGACAGGCTACACAGAGATAGACAGACAAGGCACCGGCAGTCTACACAGGGATAGACAGACAAGGCACCGACAGTCTACACAGGGGTAGACAGACAAGGCACCGGCAGTCTACACAGGGATAGACAGACAAGACACCGACAGTCTACACAGGGATAGACAGACAAGACAAACACAGGCACCAGCACCAACTCCACTCCCTGGGGAGGATTCCACCCCGAGGCTGGCTCCCAGGGACAGGCAAGGGTACGGGGCACTATGGTGACCCAACATTGCCCTCACAGGTACCAGATTTTACTCCTGGGTGGGGAGAAGCGATGTAAATCAAGCACCTTGCTCAAGGATGCTACTCCAGAATCCGATGCTGACCACCCAGTAGCCGCCAGCGCCTGCAGGTCAAGCTCGGCGCCAACCACTTGGCCACAGAGGTCTGGCAGGAAAAACCACTGACCCAGCATACACCTTCTCCTGGGAGGCTGATGCTGACCGCAGCTCGAAGATCTCAGGTCACGCTTGGGATGAGACAGTGAGATCATCTCCTGTTTGTAAACTGGAGCAGTCCCAGTCACTCGATACAACGCTGACCGATACAACGCTGACCGATACAACGCTGACCGATACAACGCTGACCGATACAACACTGACCGATACAACGCTGACCGATACAACGCTGACAGCAGCTCGAAGATCTCAGGTCACGCTTGGGATGAGACAGTGAGATCATCTCCTGTTTGTAAACTGGAGCAGTCCCAGTCACTCGATACAACGCTGACCGATACAACGCTGACCGATACAACGCTGACCGATACAACGCTGACCGATACAACGCTGACCGATACAACGCTGACAGCAGCTCGAAGATCTCAGGTCATGCTCGGGATGAGACAGTGAGATCATCTCCTGTTTGTAAACTGGAGCAGTCCCAGTCACTCGATACAACTCTGACCGATACAACGCTGACCGCAGCTCGAAGATCTCAGGTCATGCTCGGGATGAGACAGTGAGATCATCTCCTGTTTGTAAACTGGAGCAGTCCCAGTCACTCGATACAACGCTGACCGATACAACGCTGACCGCAGCTCGAAGATCTCAGGTCACGCTTGGGATGAGACAGTGAGATCATCTCCTGTTTGTAAACTGGAGCAGTCCCAGTCACTCGATACAACGCTGACCGATACAACGCTGACCGATACAATGCTGACCGCAGCTTGCAGATCTCAGGTCACGCTTGGGATGAGAGCGAGATCATCTCCTGTTTGTAGACTGGAGCAGCCCCAGTCACTCGATACAAAGAATTCCCTCCCATTTGTAAGAACAAACTGGATTTCAGTATAAATTATGCTGGTTACAGTATTTGGTCTCGGGATGATATGGCTAAATCAAACTGGTTGTGTGAACCCATCTAGAAGCAAGTGATATGTTTCAAGGAAGTACCACCTGCCTGCATCACATTCCCTCTACTGCACACGCAGTGATGACAAGGTAAGCATTCAATATTGCACAAAATATCATCATTCTGCCATTATGAAAACCCTTAAAATCCATGACTACTACCCTTAAACAGGCTTATAAAATTGTCAACGCAAAATATCATCAGGCATCACCAAAAGTGAGGTGGAAATGAAATAAATTTAAAAAATACCATTAATACAAACCCTTCAAGTTACAGGATGTGAAAATACAACATCAAGCAACAAGGTGATGGATACACATCACTCATTAAAAATGTTTTATTAAAAAAAAACTTTACAATAATAATACACACAGGATTTGCAAAAGAAGCAATCCACAAATAATACCATGACACTTGTACTGCAATTGTCAAACAACTTCAACTTAAAGCCGGAACCTAAAACATTCCAAAATTGTGCACAAAGAATATTAGCAGTACTTTAGTGACAATACATCATTAATATCTTCAAATTTCAATACACCAGCATTACTACGATGATGCAAGTTTACTAAAGACAGTGTAGTTTACAATATCATACAAAACAAAGACAAAAACTGTCAACTTTGTTTTGCTTGCAAAAATTCAGCAAAATAGCATGGAATGTCATGTATGAATTATGAACACTGAAACAAGATCTTCCTAAACCCAAACTTGTTTTTAAGCCATTCTCTTCTCTACCAAAATCATGAACAGCTCAAAAAAAAATTCTTCTAAACAGCCCTAGTTCTTCAAAGTCAGACACATATTTTGACTGAACAGCAGAGATCCTCATTGTGCAAAACGCAAAAGTGGCCCAGTCAAGTAACACTAGCATCACACCACTACCATCAAGACTGCGTCCCCCCCCCCCCCCCCCCCCCGGGATGGGGGTAAGAGTAGACACCTCCGTCTAAATCCCATGCAAAGCCCGGCAGTGATTGGTCACTATAAATTACTCATTTCGAGATGTTTTCTGTCGATTGGTTACCTATAAATAGATCCCCCTCTATCCTTATGAATCTTTGCACACTGCGTTTAGATACAGGTCTATTTCTATATCAGTGCCAGTCATATTCTTTAGAAGAACTTATTCTCTTGCAAACTGCGAGCATCAAAAACTGTTACCTCCAAAACTTCTATGGTGCTGACTTTCTGAGTGGCTTTAACAGCAAGAACAATGCTGGAAAAGAAAATATATTAATAACTGAGCTATATTATACTATATAGTACATGAAAGATATGTGTTATCATATAGCTGAGTGGCAAGCAGCTATTTCAGACGACCAATCAGCGACTGGCTTCGCAATTTCAGAATGTCTTCAAACCCTGGATTTGGGGTTTCCAGAACCATATATGTTGATTTTCATAAACAGTTTTCTTTGTTATGTTTTGTTTTTCAACTGAAGAAGTTATAGTACCAGCGGACTGCCAGATCTGTCACTATAGAACTCTGCAGTCTGAAAGGCAAGATTCCACTACCTCCACTTGGCATCGGAGAACTAAGCACGATTTCAGAGAAGCAAAAAACCTCTCGGCTGTGAGTCACAGAAATCTTTTTGTGCCTCCGCAGTGACTTTGGTGTAGAGAACTGCTTGATAGGACTCTGTATCTGTATTCCAGCTTGCGTCCTGCCTACTTGTCTGTAGGTGGTGGAAGGGAGAGATCATATTCAGACATAACACATATTATGCTCTTCTGGGCTAAAACATGCACTCTTTTTGGATCAAAACCTTTTCTTTACAGAGGTGATGATGATGATTATGTTGATGGTGATGGTGATGATGATGATGATGATGATGATGATGATGAACACAAAATGAAAATAACAAAAATAACTAAGAATAAAAATAATAATATATGATGATGATGATGATGATGATGATGATGATGATGATGATGATGATGATGATGATGATGATGATGATGATGATGATGGCACTCTTTATACATGTGCCCTTATCAGCATTTGCAAAAATGCTAGGTTTTGACAAGAAGCTGCCCATTCATATTCAGGCACTTCTGAAAGATGCCTAGCAACCCATCAACCCTCCAACCTACCTACCAACATACCTACCTACCAACACATCAACCTACTTACCTACTGTGACGGTACGTCCTTTCCGCATTAGTAAGAATGTAGAAGCCAGCCAGGCCTCAAATAAATGTAGTTATTAGAGAACCAGCCATGCCTAGAAAATAGTTTGTTGTGGTGATACGTGGAGCCGCTAAATGAGAAGGATTTGACTTTGACAAAACTTTGACATTGATTACGTCATACAGTGCTTGACGGCGTCATATTCAGTGATTGACGGCGTCATATTCAGAGTGAGGATTTTTGGAGAGAGGGAGGGGCGAGATTGGTCTATGGTGAGAGGTTGGAGCGTTGAACGCGAGTGAAACAGGACGGATGGAATTGAAACGATCCCCGATCTCAGAATGATGTGACTTGCTTTAAGGACGGAATGTCTGAGCTTCCCTTATCAGACACAACTCTTGGTGGAGACTTTGAGTGTTGAATCGGCACAATGTGGACTGGCCATAGTTACCTACGATGACAAACGTTATGCCCACACTGGAAGAAGAACGGTTGACGTCTGCCCTCTAAATCTGATGGACTCCAGTTCCGAGTCGCCCTGGCCTCCTTTAATGACCCCTTCTCTCAAGACCAACACCTTGTGTCAGTCGTCACCTCACCCGTTGAACGACAACCGCCAGGGTCAACGGTCCTGACCCCTTCTCTCAAGACCCACACCTTGTGTCAGTCGTCACCTCACCCGTTGAACAACAACCGCCAGGGTCAACGGTCCTGACCCCTTCAGCAGTCTCGAACTCTCTCTTCCCAGATAAGTTGAACGTTTTAATATAGGCTGGCTGGCTAAGTTAGGATTGAGTGATTATTTAGCAACCATTATCTATCTTTTAATCATTAGTAAAGTCAGTTGAATTGTGGATGTCTGTTCTCATTTTTCTCTGTTGTCTAGTTCGTCCTTAACAGCAGGGAAGATGGGTAAATGTTACAGGATGGTATCATGTTTCCCTAGACAAACTATGAGCTAAAGTTAATCAGAGTATTGGTCCTGTAACACCTACCCTCCTACCTACCTACCTACCTACCTACCTACCTACCTACCCACCTACCTACCCACCTACCTACCTACCTACCTACCCACCTACCTACCTACCCACCTACCTACCTACCTACCTACCTACCTACCTACCAACTAACCTACCAACACATCAACCTTCCTACCTACATAACAACCTACCCAACTGCCTACTTTGCAATTAGCTTCTAGCCTCTTATATTCTCTCTCTCTCTCTCTCTCTCTCTCTCTCTCTCTCTCTCTCTCTCTCTCTCTCTCTCTCTCTCTCTCTCTCTCTCTCTCTCTCACACACACACACACACTTTATATTATGCAGTCTTATGAAATTGTTATATCTGAATTTGTATATGCTTAATGTTTGCATTTTCGTTTTAGTGTGAACAGGTGTATTCAAGGGCCAAATGAAAGATAGGCACATTAGCCTAATTTACTACCCTTGCAAAATAAGGTGGATTCATTCATTCATTCATTCATTCATTCATTCATTCATTCATTCATTCATTCATTCATTCATTCATTCATTCATTCATTCATTCATTTGTTCATTCATTTGTTCATTCATTCATTCGTTCGTTCATTCATTGACTTCTTCACACTGTAGACTTGAAGACATGTAGGTTTCATGGCCAGAGAAACCGTCTGTCCTGAAGCATGGTTGCCAGGTCCTGGTTACAGGAGCGGTAGAACTTGTTGAGAAGATGTCGCGTCTTTGCAAGCATGGGGCCGGCCCTCTGCTTGTCCTTGGTGACGCGCTGTCTGTCCATCCCCACCACCTTCCGCAGCCTCTCTTCAGGAAGTGGCTCTGGACAATTATAAACAAAATTTAAGAAATTTAAACTAATTTCTATGTTTTCCTGACATACTTACCAGTAGACAAAACTTAGGTATATGACCTTTTCACCCTTGAAAAAAGATTTGCAAAAATCTTCCCCACGTGGCCAATAGCACAAGCCAATGAAAAGGCTTTATCTATCACGTCACGGCCAGCGGAAGGGAGGCAACTCTCCCTGTTTCCTGCCCCTGCGCATAGCTCACGTGCTAATGCCACCCCACGTCACTTTTTGACACAACACTCAGAAACGAGCGAAGATGCACAAAAAGGGGAGGTGGGTGGGACATTAATTTGTCTACTGGTAAGTNNNGCGACCTCAAATAAGGCAACGAGCGAACAAGCAAGAATAAGAAGCGGACCACAGTAGCCAGAAAAGAGCTACAGTGGTTAGCAAACAGAAAAAACCGAGCCAGACCGTGCACTGAACGGAACCTGGCGAGAACGGTAATGAAAATTTCAAAAGCAATATGCAACAATAAATGCAGAAAGCAACAAACACGGCGAAAGCCAAATGGTTTTGCACTTCCCTTGACAAGCCGTAGCAGGTAGAACGCAAATCTCTAACAGTCTAAACAGACTGGGAGAGCAGTGGACGCACAACCTTGTAGTCCACGAAAACGTCGAAAAGTGACATGGGGTGGCATTAGCATGTGAGCTATGCGCACGGGCAGGAAACAGGGAGAGTTGCCTCCCTTCCGCTGGCCGTGACGCGATAGATAAAGCCTTTTCATTGGCTTGTGCTAATGGCCACGTGGGGAAGATTTTTGCAAATCTTTTTTCGAGGGTGAAAAGGTCATATACCTAAGTTTTGTCTACTGGTACAGTATGTTTGGAAAACTGAATTAATTACTGAATGAATGACTAAATGACTTACTACTGACTACATGACTGAATAACTGACTAAATGACTGACTGACTAACAGACTGACTGACTGACTGACTGACTGATTGAATGACTGACTAAATGACTGACTAAATGACTGACTAAATGACTGACTAAATGACTGACTAAATGACTGACTAAATGCTGACTAAATGACTGACTAAATGACTGACTGACTAAATGACTGACTGACTAAATGACTGACTGACTGACTAAATGACTGACTAAATGACTGACTGACTGACTAAATGACTGACTGACTGACTAAATGACTGACTAAATGACTGACTAAATGACTGACTAAATGACTGACTGACTGACTAAATGACTGACTAAATGACTGACTGACTGACTAAATGACTGACTAAATGACTGACTAAATGACTGACTGACTAAATGACTGACTGACTGACTAAATGACTGACTGACTGACTAAATGACTGACTAAATGACTGACTGACTGACTAAATGACTGACTAAATGACTGACTGACTGACTAAATGACTGACTAAATGACTGACTGACTGACTAAATGACTGACTGACTGACTAAATGACTGACTAAATGACTGACTGACTAAATGACTGACTGACTGACTAAATGACTGACTAAATGACTGACTGACTAAATGACTGACTGACTGACTGACTGACTAAATGACTGACTGACTAAATGACTGACTGACTAAATGACTGACTGACTAAATGACTGACTGACTGACTAAATGACTGACTGACTAAATGACTGACTAAATGACTGACTGACTAAATGACTGACTGACTGACTAAATGACTGACTGACTGACTAAATGACTGACTGACTGACTAAATGACTGACTAAATGACTGACTGACTGACTAAATGACTGACTAAATGACTGACTGACTAAATGACTGACTGACTGACTGACTGACTGACTAAATGACTGACTAAATGACTGACTAAATGACTGACTGACTGACTAAATGACTGACTAAATGACTGACTGACTGACTAAATGACTGACTAAATGACTGACTGACTAAATGACTGACTGACTGACTGACTGACTGACTGACTAAATGACTGACTGACTGACTAAATGACTGACTGACTGACTGACTGACTAAATGACTGACTGACTGACTAAATGACTGACTGACTAAATGACTGACTGACTGACTAAATGACTGACTGACTGACTAAATGACTGACTAAATGACTGACTGACTGACTAAATGACTGACTGACTGACTAAATGACTGACTGACTGACTGACTGACTAAATGACTGACTGACTGACTAAATGACTGACTGACTAAATGACTGACTGACTGACTAAATGACTGACTAAATGACTGACTAAATGACTGACTAAATGACTGACTAAATGACTGACTAAATGACTGACTGACTGACTAAATGACTGACTGACTGACTGACTAAATGACTGACTAAATGACTGACTGACTAAATGACTGACTAAATGACTGACTAAATGACTGACTGACTGACTAAATGACTGACTAAATGACTGACTGACTGACTAAATGACTGACTGACTGACTAAATGACTGACTAAATGACTGACTGACTAAATGACTGACTGACTGACTAAATGACTGACTGACTAAATGACTGACTGACTGACTAAATGACTGACTAAATGACTGACTAAATGACTGACTAAATGACTGACTGACTAAATGACTGACTAAATGACTGACTAAATGACTGACTAAATGACTGACTAAATGACTGACTAAATGACTGACTGACTAAATGACTGACTGACTAAATGACTGACTAAATGACTGACTGACTGACTAAATGACTGACTGACTAAATGACTGACTAAATGACTGACTGACTAAATGACTGACTAAATGACTGACTGACTAAATGACTGACTAAATGACTGACTAAATGACTGACTAAATGACTGACTAAATGACTGACTAAATGACTGACTAAATGACTGACTAAATGACTGACTAAATGACTGACTAAATGACTGACTGACTGACTGACTGACTAAATGACTGACTGACTGACTAAATGACTGACTGACTGACTAAATGACTGACTGACTGACTAAATGACTGACTAAATGACTGACTGACTGACTAAATGACTGACTGACTGACTAAATGACTGACTGACTGACTAAATGACTGACTGACTAAATGACTGACTGACTGACTGACTAAATGACTGACTAAATGACTGACTGACTAAATGACTGACTGACGAAATGACTGACTAAATGACTGACTAAATGACTGACTAAATGACTGACTAAATGACTGACTGACTAAATGACTGACTGACTAAATGACTGACTGACTGACTAAATGACTGACTAAATGACTGACTAAATGACTGACTAAATGACTGACTGACTAAATGACTGACTAAATGACTGACTGACTAAATGACTGACTAAATGACTGACTAAATGACTGACTAAATGACTGACTAAATGACTGACTAAATGACTGACTAAATGACTGACTAAATGACTGACTAAATGACTGACTAAATGACTGACTAAATGACTGACTGACTGACTGACTGACTAAATGACTGACTGACTGACTAAATGACTGACTGACTGACTAAATGACTGACTGACTGACTAAATGACTGACTGACTGACTGACTAAATGACTGACTGACTGACTAAATGACTGACTGACTAAATGACTGACTGACTAAATGACTGACTAAATGACTGACTAAATGACTGACTAAATGACTGACTGACTAAATGACTGACTGACTAAATGACTGACTAAATGACTGACTAAATGACTGACTAAATGACTGACTAAATGACTGACTAAATGACTGACTGACTAAATGACTGACTGACTAAATGACTGACTAAATGACTGACTGACTGACTAAATGACTGACTGACTGACTGACTGACTGACTAAATGACTGACTAAATGACTGACTAAATGACTGACTAAATGACTGACTGACTAAATGACTGACTGACTGACTAAATGACTGACTAAATGACTGACTAAATGACTGACTAAATGACTGACTAAATGACTGACTAAATGACTGACTAAATGACTGACTGACTGACTAAATGACTGACTGACTGACTGACTAAATGACTGACTAAATGACTGACTAAATGACTGACTAAATGACTGACTAAATGACTGACTGACTGACTAAATGACTGACTAAATGACTGACTGACTGACTAAATGACTGACTGACTGACTAAATGACTGACTAAATGACTGACTGACTAAATGACTGACTGACTAAATGACTGACTGACTAAATGACTGACTGACTGACTAAATGACTGACTAAATGACTGACTAAATGACTGACTAAATGACTGACTGACTAAATGACTGACTAAATGACTGACTAAATGACTGACTAAATGACTGACTAAATGACTGACTAAATGACTGACTGACTAAATGACTGACTGACTAAATGACTGACTAAATGACTGACTGACTGACTAAATGACTGACTGACTAAATGACTGACTGACTGACTGACTGACTAAATGACTGACTGACTGACTAAATGACTGACTGAATGACTGACTGACTGACTAAATGACTGACTAAATGACTGACTGACTAAATGACTGACTGACTGACTAAATGACTGACTGACTGACTAAATGACTGACTGACTAAATGACTGACTGACTGACTGACTAAATGACTGACTAAATGACTGACTGACTAAATGACTGACTGACTAAATGACTGACTAAATGACTGACTAAATGACTGACTAAATGACTGACTAAATGACTGACTGACTAAATGACTGACTGACTAAATGACTGACTGACTGACTAAATGACTGACTAAATGACTGACTAAATGACTGACTAAATGACTGACTGACTAAATGACTGACTGACTGACTAAATGACTGACTAAATGACTGACTAAATGACTGACTAAATGACTGACTGACTGACTAAATGACTGACTAAATGACTGACTAAATGACTGACTAAATGACTGACTAAATGACTGACTGACTGACTGACTGACTAAATGACTGACTGACTGACTAAATGACTGACTGACTGACTAAATGACTGACTGACTGACTAAATGACTGACTGACTGACTGACTAAATGACTGACTGACTGACTAAATGACTGACTGACTAAATGACTGACTGACTAAATGACTGACTAAATGACTGACTAAATGACTGACTAAATGACTGACTGACTAAATGACTGACTGACTAAATGACTGACTAAATGACTGACTAAATGACTGACTAAATGACTGACTAAATGACTGACTAAATGACTGACTGACTAAATGACTGACTGACTAAATGACTGACTGACTAAATGACTGACTGACTGACTAAATGACTGACTAAATGACTGACTGACTGACTAAATGACTGACTGACTGAATGACTGACTGACTAAATGACTGACTAAATGACTGACTAAATGACTGACTAAATGACTGACTGACTGACTGACTGACTGACTGACCGGAGTTTTACTGCCTGCTGTGTAGGTAAAGTAAGGTCAATGATCCGGAAATCACTAGAGTTGGTTAGAGTAAGACCAAGTCAATGTTTTATTTCCCTGGTTATTCAACTTTTATGGATCTCAAAGACAACATGGCAGGCCCAAACTACAGGGCAGCTTTGGAAGATTTCACTGAAGTGAAGTGAAGTGAGGTGAACTGAACTGAAGTGAACCGAATTAACTGAACTGAAGTGGACTGAAATGACTGGAATTGCACTGAACTGACCTGAACTGAATTGAACTGAATTGAACTGAATTGAATTGAACTGAACTGAACTGAATAAACTTATCTGAGAGGGATGTGAATTAGGCAGAACTACCTGGCCTACATGTATATTCTGTACTTGCAAACAACAACACAAACACAAACATACAAATACTGGGTAGAATGGAAAAAGAATTCCAGGCACAAGCTACAGTGTGAGTGCCAGGAATAGAGAAAGGTGCAAGTCATGCAAGTCAATAGGAACTGCAGCAGCACCATTAGTATTAACCACCATTGTCATTATCACTATCAGCATCATGAGTACAGTTTATGGCCAGATCTGGTTGCTGACCAGCAGCAGCAGCATCCAGCATCATCATCTCTACAATTATCATCCTCTATCATCATCATCGTCGTCATCGTCATCGTAGTTCTTTTTCATCATCATCATCATCATCATCATATCAGCATCTTCATTAACCTCCATCAAAGTGGGTGGGTGGATGAGGAAAGGGGGGTGGATGGGTGGGTGGTGTGTGGGTAGTGGGTGGGTGGATGGTTGGTGGAGAGTGGGGGGGTTGGATGGTGGGTGCGGGGGGGTCGGGGGTGGGGGGGGGGGTGGATAGGTGGGTTGAGGGGGGGTGGGGGTGGGGGGATGATGGATGGAAGGTGGAGGATGAGGAGGATGAGGGGGGTGGTAGTGGTGGTGGTGGTGGCGTGATAACTGCAATGACGATAATGGTGGTGATGACAAAAATTATTACTATGACGACGACAATGATGATGATGATATTGATGATGATATCAATGATGACGACGACGACAATGATGATGATATTGATGATGACGACGATGATGCTGGTGTCCTCCTCAATGTTTTCATGCAGCAAGTATAAAGTAAGCCCAGAGTTGTTCAATGCCCCAATTCATCAGCTGAAACCCCTGGCTGCAGGGTTTCGCAGGCCTGCTCCAACATCTCATCTGGGGCCTTACCCAGTCCAAGGAAGCGGTAGACGAGATTCAGGTGGCCAGGTACGTCTGAGGCGTAGTCCTCGGTTCTCAGGAACAGGAACTTTTCTGCGGGAAAAACTTTCAGCCACTCTCGCAGGAACACCCAGTAGCAGCCAAAGTGGATCCGGGTCTGGAAGTGAAAGAAAATTGAAAACATGGACTTCTAAATTTAATTCCAACAAAACGCAGTCGACTCTGTGAGCCAGAACAAAGCTTAAATTGCAGGAACAATTTCAAAACTGAAAATAATTCTGTAGGAGAGCTTGCTTGCTCTTGCGATGAAAGGGTAGTATTTCACGTAACCCCAAGCTGACAGGAGGAGGTATGTTTGAAAAACCTTTGCTGTTTCATGCTTGAGGCAAAGCTTGTCGAGATGAAATGCTAAAATTATTTACTATTCGCAGTTTGTGTATGCTGTGAGAACTTTGGAAGCTCGTGGTATATAAAACTTCCTATGGCAGACAGCCTTGACTTGAAAATTTGACAGAATCATTATCATTATTATCATTATTATTGTTGTTGTTACCACCAGCACCAGCACCATCACCATCATCACCATCTGCTCTGGTTGTTTTCAGTCCTTGATTTTAATTTCTTTAATGTTTATTTGCATGCTCTGTCTGAACTCACCCTCAGCTTGCGATAGACGTCCTTGTCGGTGAAACACCACAACCTGGAGTTTTCCCTCTCGCAGTCCCTTAGTATCGCCATGGAAACCACTACTGCCTTGTGAAAGTCATAGGAATTTCGTCCTTGCCTCAGGAAGAAGAAGTCGGAGTACAGTCTGGAGACAAAGAGAACGGCTGACGTCATGTCTTCACTCTGTGTTGACATACGACACATCACAACACAACAAAACAGAACACGATACAACACAACAAAACAAGACACAACACAACAAAACAAGATACAACACAACACACAACCCAAAACACAACACAACACAACATACAACACAACATGACACGATACAACACAATACAACACACAATACAACACACAACACAGCATGACAACACAACATGACAACACGACATGACAACACAACATGACACAACACGACATGACACAACACAACACAACACACAACACAACATGATACAACACAACACAACACACAACATGTCATGACACAACACGACATGATACAACACAACACAAAACACAACACAAAATGATACAACAACATGACACAACTACATACAACACAACACAACAAGACACAACACAACACAACACAACATACAACACAACACAACACACAACAAGACCCAATACAACACAATAAACACAACACAACACAACACACAACATGACACAATACAACACAACACAACACAACACAACACACGACATGACACGACACAACACAATACACAACAAACAACACGACACAATATGACACAATACAACACACAACACAACACAAGACACAATGCAACACAACACAACACAACACATAACACACAACACAACACAGAACACAAGACACAATACAACACAACACGACAAAATACAACACACAACACAACACAACAGAATACTACACAACACACAATACGACACAATACAACACAACACAACAGAATACAACACAACACACAATACGACACAATACAACACAACACAACACACAATATGACACAATACAACACAACACAACACACCACAACATACAACAAGGGAGGCACTTTGGTCTAGGTGTGTTGGGGGTAAGAACAGACCCACCACGTCTCCCTACGTGACCTGTAAGAACAGACCCAGCACGTCTCCCTACGTGACCTGTAAGAACAGACCCACCACGTCTCCCTACGTGACCTGTAAGAACAGACCCACCACGTCTCCCTACGTGACCTGTAAGAACAGACCCACCACGTCTCCCTACGTGACCTGTAAGAACAGACCCACCACGTCTCCCTACGTGACCTGTAAGAACAGACCCACCACGTCTCCCTACGTGACCTGTAAGAACAGACCCACCACGTCTCCCTACGTGACCTGTAAGAACAGACCCACCACGTCTCCCTACGTGACCTGTAAGAACAGACCCAGCACGTCTCCCTACGTGACCTGTAAGAACAGACCCAGCACGTCTCCCTACGTGAGCTGTAAGAACAGACCCAGCACGTCTCCCTACGTTACCTGTAAGAACAGACCCACCACGTCTCCCTACGTGACCTGTAAGAACAGACCCACCACGTCTCCCTACGTGACCTGTAAGAACAGACCCACCACGTCTCCCTACGTGACCTGTAAGAGGCGAATGACTGGGGAAATCGGGATATGTCCTTGCTCCATCCAACTCTCATAATTGTTTGTGGTCAATGACCTGACATGGCCTACTGAAGCTGATAGGCCACTATAACTTACTTCATACTTTCACTCATTCCTCTAATTCTTTCACTCATTCCTCTCATTCTTTCACTCATTCCTCTTGGTAAAAAAAAAGAGAATGTGATGAAGGTAATGGTGCCTTTTAAACATCGTGACCTTCCACCTGCTGAAGGATGAGCGTACAGCACACTTTAGCTCCCTGGTCCTCGGCAACATCTTCACATCCCTGACACACCATCTCCACTCCCTCGGCAACATGACACACCATCTCCACTCCCTCGGGAACATCTTTACATCCCTGACACACCATCTCCACTCCCTCGGGAACATCTTTACATCCCTGACACACCATCTCCACTCCCTCGGCAACATGACACACCATCTCCACTCCCTCGGGAACATCTTTACATCCCTGACACACCATCTCCACTCCCTCGGCAACATGACACACCATCTCCACTTCCTCGGCAACATCTTGACATCCCTGACACACCATCTCCACTCCCTCGGCAACATCTTGACATCCCTGACACACCATCTCCACTCCCTCGGCAACATCTTGACATCCCTGACACACCATCTCCACTCCCTCGGCAACATCTTCACATCCCTGACACACCATCTCCACTCCCTCGGCAACATCTTGACATCCCTGACACACCATCTCCACTCCCTCGGCAACATCTTTACATCCCTGACACACCATCTCCACTCCCTCGGCAACATCTTGACATCCCTGACACACCATCTCCACTCCCTCGGGAACATGACACACCATCTCCACTCCCTCGGGAACATCTTTACATCCCTGACACACCATCTCCACTCCCTCGGGAACATGACACACCATCTCCACTCCCTCGGGAACATGACACACCATCTCCACTCCCTCGGGAACATGACACACCATCTCCACTCCCTCGGGAACATGACACACCATCTCCACTCCCTCGGGAACATGACACACCATCTCCACTCCCTCGGGAACATGACACACCATCTCCACTCCCTCGGGAACATGACACACCATCTCCACTCCCTCGGGAACATGACACACCATCTCCACTCCCTCGGGCTCATCTTTACATCCCTGACACGCCATCTCCACTCCCTCGGGAACATCTTTACATCCCTGACACACCATCTCCACTCCCTCGGGAACATGACACACCATCTCCACTCCCTCGGGCTCATCTTTACATCCCTGACACACCATCTCCACTCCCTCGGGAACATCTTTACATCCCTGACACACCATCTCCACTCCCTCGGGCTCATCTTCACATCCCTGACACACCATCTCCACTCCCTCGGGAACATCTTTACATCCCTGACACACCATCTCCACTCCCTCGGGAACATCTTCACATCCCTGACACACCATCTCCACTCCCTCGGGAACATGACACACCATCTCCACTCCCTCGGGAACATCTTTACATCCCTGACACACCATCTCCACTCCCTCGGGAACATGACACACCATCTCCACTCCCTCGGGAACATGACACACCATCTCCACTCCCTCGGGAACATCTTCACATCCCTGACACACCATCTCCACTCCCTCGGGAACATGACACACCATCTCCACTCCCTCGGGAACATCTTTACATCCCTGACACACCATCTCCACTCCCTCGGGAACATCTTTACATCCCTGACACACCATCTCCACTCCCTCGGGAACATGACACACCATCTCCACTCCCTCGGAACATCTTTACATCCCTGACACACCATCTCCACTCCCTCGGCAACATCTTTACATCCCTGACACACCATCTCCACTCCCTCGGGAACATGACACACCATCTCCACTCCCTCGGAACATCTTTACATCCCTGACACACCATCTCCACTCCCTCGGGAACATGACACACCATCTCCACTCCCTCGGAACATCTTTACATCCCTGACACACCATCTCCACTCCCTCGGGAACATGACACACCATCTCCACTCCCTCGGAACATCTTCACATCCCTGACACACCATCTCCACTCCCTCGGGAACATGACACACCATCTCCACTCCCTCGGGAGCATCATTACATCCCTGACACACCATCTCCACTCCCTCGGGAACATCTTTACATCCCTGACACACCATCTCCACTCCCTCGGGAACATGACACACCATCTCCACTCCCTCGGAACATGACACCGACACATCTCCACTCCCTCGGCAACATCTTACATCCCTGACACACCATGTCCACTCCCTCGGGAACATGACACACCATCTCCACTCCCTCGGGAACATGACACACCATCTCCACTCCCTCGGAACATCTTTACATCCCTGACACACCATCTCCACTCCCTCGGGAACATCTTTACATCCCTGACACACCATCTCCACTCCCTCGGGAACATCTTTACATCCCTGACACACCATCTCCACTCCCTCGGAACATCTTTACACGCCATCTCCACTCCCTCGGGCTCATCTTTACATCCCTGACACACCATCTCCACTCCCTCGGGCTCATCTTTACATCCCTGACACACCATCTCCACTCCCTCGGGAACATCTTTACATCCCTGACACACCATCTCCACTCCCTCGGGCTCATCTTTACATCCCTGACACGCCATCTCCACTCCCTCGGGAACATGACACACCATCTCCACTCCCTCGGGCTCATCTTTACATCCCTGACACACCATCTCCACTTCCTCGGGAACATGACACACCATCTCCACTCCCTCGGGAACATGACACACCATCTCCACTCCCTCGGGAACATGACACACCATCTCCACTCCCTCGGGCTCATCTTTACATCCCTGACACGCCATCTCCACTCCCTCGGGAACATGACACACCATCTCCACTCCCTCGGGCTCATCTTCACATCCCTGACACACCATCTCCACTCCCTCGGGAACATCTTTACATCCCTGACACACCATCTCCACTCCCTCGGGAACATGACACACCATCTCCACTCCCTCGGGCTCATCTTTACATCCCTGACACACCATCTCCACTCCCTCGGGCTCATCTTTACATCCCTGACACACCATCTCCACTCCCTCGGGAACATGACACACCATCTCCACTCCCTCGAGAACATCTTTACATCCCTGACACACCATCTCCACTCCCTCGGGAACATGACACACCATCTCCACTCCCTCGGAACATCATTACATCCCTGACACACCATCTCCACTCCCTCGGGAACATGACACACCATCTCCACTCCCTCGGGAACATGACACACCATCTCCACTCCCTCGGGAGCATCATTACATCCCTGACACACCATCTCCACTCCCTCGGGAACATGACACACCATCTCCACTCCCTCGGGAGCATCATTACATCCCTGACACACCATCTCCACTCCCTCGGGAACATGACACACCATCTCCACTCCCTCGGGAACATGACACACCATCTCCACTCCCTCGGGAGCATCATTACATCCCTGACACACCATCTCCACTCCCTCGGGAACATGACACACCATCTCCACTCCCTCGGGAACATGACACACCATCTCCACTCCCTCGGGAACATGACACACCATCTCCACTCCCTCGGGAACATCTTTACATCCCTGACACACCATCTCCACTCCCTCGGGAACATCTTTACATCCCTGACACACCATCTCCACTCCCTCGGGAACATCTTTACATCCCTGACACACCATCTCCACTCCCTCGGGAACATCTTTACATCCCTGACACACCATCTCCACTCCCTCGGGAACATCTTTACATCCCTGACACACCATCTCCACTCCCTCGGGAACATCTTTACATCCCTGACACGCCATCTCCACTCCCTCAGGAACATCTTTACATCCCTGACACACCATCTCCACTCCCTCGGGAACATCTTTACATCCCTGACACACCATCTCCACTCCCTCGGGAACATGACACACCATCTCCACTCCCTCGGAACATCTTTACATCCCTGACACACCATCTCCACTCCCTCGGGAACATGACACACCATCTCCACTCCCTCGGGAACATGACACACCATCTCCACTCCCTCGGGAACATGACACACCATCTCCACTCCCTCGGGAACATGACACACCATCTCCACTCCCTCGGGAACATCTTTACATCCCTGACACACCATCTCCACTCCCTCGGGAACATGACACACCATCTCCACTCCCTCGGGAACATGACACACCATCTCCACTCCCTCGGGAACATGACACACCATCTCCACTCCCTCGGGAACATCTTTACATCCCTGACACACCATCTCCACTCCCTCGGGAACATGACACACCATCTCCACTCCCTCGGGAACATCTTTACATCCCTGACACACCATCTCCACTCCCTCGGGAACATGACACACCATCTCCACTCCCTCGGGAACATCTTTACATCCCTGACACACCATCTCCACTCCCTCGGGAACATGACACACCATCTCCACTCCCTCGGGACATCTTTACATCCCTGACACACCATCTCCACTCCCTCGGGAACATGACACACCATCTCCACTCCCTCGGGAACATCTTCCATCCCTGACACACCATCTGCACTCCCTCGGGCTCATCTTACATCCCTGACACACCATCTCCACTCCCTCGGGACATCTTACATCCCTGACACACCATCTCCACTCCCTCGGGAACATCTTTACATCCCTGACACACCATCTCCACTCCCTCGGGAACATGACACACCATCTCCACTCCCTCGGGACATCTTTACATCCCTGACACACCATCTCCACTCCCTCGGGAACATCTTACATCCCTGACACACCATCTCCACTCCCTCGGGAACATGACACACCATCTCCACTCCCTCGGGACATCTTTACATCCCTGACACACCATCTCCACTCCCTCGGAACATCTTTACATCCCTGACACACCATCTCCACTCCCTCGGAACATCTTTACATCCCTGACACACCATCTCCACTCCCTCGGGAACATCTTTACATCCCTGACACACCATCTCCACTCCCTCGGGAACATCTTTACATCCCTGACACACCATCTCCACTCCCTCGGGAACATGACACACCATCTCCACTCCCTCGGGAACATGACACACCATCTCCACTCCCTCGGGAACATCTTTACATCCCTGACACACCATCTCCACTCCCTCGGGAACATCTTTACATCCCTGACACACCATCTCCACTCCCTCGGGAACATCTTTACATCCCTGACACACCATCTCCACTCCCTCGGGAACATGACACACCATCTCCACTCCCCCGGGAACATCTTACATCCCTGACACACCATCTCCACTCCCTCGGGAACATCTTACATCCCTGACACACCATCTCCACTCCCTCGGGAACATCTTTACATCCCTGACACACCATCTCCACTCCCTCGGGAACATCTTTACATCCCTGACACACCATCTCCACTCCCTCGGGAACATCTTTACATCCCTGACACACCATCTCCACTCCCTCGGGAACATCTTTACATCCCTGACACACCATCTCCACTCCCTCGGGACATCTTACATCCCTGACACACCATCTCCACTCCCTCGGGCTCATCTTTACATCCCTGACACACCATCTCCACTCCCTCGGGCATCTTACATCCCTGACACACCATCTCCACTCCCTCGGGCACACATCCGACACACCATCTCCACTCCCTCGGGAACATGACACACCATCTCCACTCCCTCGGGCTCATCTTTACATCCCTGACACGCCATCTCCACTCCCTCGGGAACATGACACACCATCTCCACTCCCTCGGGCTCATCTTCACATCCCTGACACACCATCTCCACTCCCTCGGGAACATCTTTACATCCCTGACACACCATCTCCACTCCCTCGGGAACATGACACACCATCTCCACTCCCTCGGGCTCATCTTTACATCCCTGACACACCATCTCCACTCCCTCGGGCTCATCTTTACATCCCTGACACACCATCTCCACTCCCTCGGGAACATGACACACCATCTCCACTCCCTCGAGAACATCTTTACATCCCTGACACACCATCTCCACTCCCTCGGGAACATGACACACCATCTCCACTCCCTCGGAACATCTTTACATCCCTGACACACCATCTCCACTCCCTCGGGAACATGACACACCATCTCCACTCCCTCGGGAACATGACACACCATCTCCACTCCCTCGGGAGCATCATTACATCCCTGACACACCATCTCCACTCCCTCGGGAACATGACACACCATCTCCACTCCCTCGGGAGCATCATTACATCCCTGACACACCATCTCCACTCCCTCGGGAACATGACACACCATCTCCACTCCCTCGGGAACATCTTTACATCCCTGACACACCATCTCCACTCCCTCGGGAACATGACACACCATCTCCACTCCCTCGGGAACATGACACACCATCTCCACTCCCTCGGGAACATGACACACCATCTCCACTCCCTCGGGAACATGACACACCATCTCCACTCCCTCGGGAACATGACACACCATCTCCACTCCCTCGGGAACATCTTTACATCCCTGACACACCATCTCCACTCCCTCGGGAACATCTTTACATCCCTGACACACCATCTCCACTCCCTCGGGAACATCTTTACATCCCTGACACACCATCTCCACTCCCTCGGGAACATCTTTACATCCCTGACACACCATCTCCACTCCCTCGGGAACATCTTTACATCCCTGACACACCATCTCCACTCCCTCGGGAACATCTTTACATCCCTGACACACCATCTCCACTCCCTCGGGAACATCTTTACATCCCTGACACACCATCTCCACTCCCTCGGGAACATGACACACCATCTCCACTCCCTCGGGAACATCTTTACATCCCTGACACACCATCTCCACTCCCTCGGAACATCTTTACATCCCTGACACACCATCTCCACTCCCTCGGGAACATCTTTACATCCCTGACACACCATCTCCACTCCCTCGGGAACATCTTTACATCCCTGACACACCATCTCCACTCCCTCGGGAACATCTTTACATCCCTGACACACCATCTCCACTCCCTCGGGAACATGACACACCATCTCCACTCCCTCGGGAACATCTTTACATCCCTGACACACCATCTCCACTCCCTCGGGAACATGACACACCATCTCCACTCCCTCGGGAACATCTACTCCTGACACACCATCTCCACTCCCTCGGGAACATGACACACCATCTCCACTCCCTCGGGAACATCTTACATCCCTGACACACCATCTCCACTCCCTCGGGAACATGACACACCATCTCCACTCCCTCGGGAACATCTTTACATCCCTGACACACCATCTCCACTCCCTCGGGAACATCTTTACATCCCTGACACACCATCTCCACTCCCTCGGGCTCATCTTTACATCCCTGACACACCATCTCCACTCCCTCGGGAACATCTTTACATCCCTGACACACCATCTCCACTCCCTCGGGCTCATCTTTACATCCCTGACACGCCATCTCCACTCCCTCGGGAACATGACACACCATCTCCACTCCCTCGGGCTCATCTTTACATCCCTGACACACCATCTCCACTTCCTCGGGAACATGACACACCATCTCCACTCCCTCGGGAACATGACACACCATCTCCACTCCCTCGGGAACATGACACACCATCTCCACTCCCTCGGGCTCATCTTTACATCCCTGACACGCCATCTCCACTCCCTCGGGAACATGACACACCATCTCCACTCCCTCGGGCTCATCTTCACATCCCTGACACACCATCTCCACTCCCTCGGGAACATCTTTACATCCCTGACACACCATCTCCACTCCCTCGGGAACATGACACACCATCTCCACTCCCTCGGGCTCATCTTTACATCCCTGACACACCATCTCCACTCCCTCGGGCTCATCTTTACATCCCTGACACACCATCTCCACTCCCTCGGGAACATGACACACCATCTCCACTCCCTCGAGAACATCTTTACATCCCTGACACACCATCTCCACTCCCTCGGGAACATGACACACCATCTCCACTCCCTCGGAACATCATTACATCCCTGACACACCATCTCCACTCCCTCGGGAACATGACACACCATCTCCACTCCCTCGGGAACATGACACACCATCTCCACTCCCTCGGGAGCATCATTACATCCCTGACACACCATCTCCACTCCCTCGGGAACATGACACACCATCTCCACTCCCTCGGGAGCATCATTACATCCCTGACACACCATCTCCACTCCCTCGGGAACATGACACACCATCTCCACTCCCTCGGGAACATGACACACCATCTCCACTCCCTCGGGAGCATCATTACATCCCTGACACACCATCTCCACTCCCTCGGGAACATCTTTACATCCCTGACACACCATCTCCACTCCCTCGGGAACATGACACACCATCTCCACTCCCTCGGGAACATCTTTACATCCCTGACACACCATCTCCACTCCCTCGGGAACATCTTTACATCCCTGACACACCATCTCCACTCCCTCGGGAACATCTTTACATCCCTGACACACCATCTCCACTCCCTCGGGAACATCTTTACATCCCTGACACACCATCTCCACTCCCTCGGGAACATCTTTACATCCCTGACACACCATCTCCACTCCCTCGGGAACATCTTTACATCCCTGACACACCATCTCCACTCCCTCGGAACATCTTTACATCCCTGACACACCATCTCCACTCCCTCGGAACATCTTTACATCCCTGACACACCATCTCCACTCCCTCGGGAACATCTTTACATCCCTGACACACCATCTCCACTCCCTCGGGAACATGACACACCATCTCCACTCCCTCGGGAACATGACACACCATCTCCACTCCCTCGGGAACATGACACACCATCTCCACTCCCTCGGGAACATCTTCACATCCCTGACACACCATCTCCACTCTCTCGGGAACATGACACACCATCTCCACTCCCTCGGGAACATGACACACCATCTCCACTCCCTCGGGAACATCTTCACATCCCTGACACACCATCTCCACTCCCTCGGGAACATGACACACCATCTCCACTCCCTCGGGAACATCTTCACATCCCTGACACACCATCTCCACTCCCTCGGGAACATCTTTACATCCCTGACACACCATCTCCACTCCCTCGGGAACATCTTTACATCCCTGACACACCATCTCCACTCCCTCGGGAACATGACACACCATCTCCACTCCCTCGGGAACATCATTACATCCCTGACACACCATCTCACCTCCCTCGGGAGCATCTTCACATCCCTGACACACCATCTCCACTCCCTCGGGAACATCTTTACATCCCTGACACACCATCTCCACTCCCTCGGGAACATCTTCACATCCCTGACACACCATCTCCACTCCCTCGGGAACATCTTTACATCCCTGACACGCCATCTCCACTCCCTCGGGAACATACAATGACCATGACTAAATTCCGTGTGAAGCAGGGCGTTGATTGGTTGCCTCAAATAGCTGCAAGCCACTCAGCTATATGATACCGGAGACGTCTTTGGTTATAGGACCATACAGCTCAGTTGTCTTTGGTTATAGGACCATACAGCTCTTTGGTTATAGGACCATACAGCTCTTTGGTTATAGGACCATACAGCTCTTTGGTTATAGGACCATACAGCTCAGTTGTCTTTGATTATAGGACCATACAGCTCAGTTGTCTTTGGTTATAGGACCATACAGCTCTTTGGTTATAGGACCATACAGCTTAGTTGTCTTTGGTTATAGGACCATACAGCTCAGTTGTCTTTGGTTATAGGACCATACAGCTCTTTGGTTATAGGACCATACAGCTCAGTTGTCTTTGGTTATAGGACCATACAGCTCTTTGGTTATAGGACCATACAGCTCAGTTGTCTTTGGTTATAGGACCATACAGCTCAGTTGTCTTTGGTTATAGGACCATACAGCTCAGTTGTCTTTGGTTATAGGACCATACAGCTCTTTGGTTATAGGACCATACAGCTCAGTTGTCTTTGATTATAGGACCATACAGCTCTTTGATTATAGGACCATACAGCTCAGTTGTCTTTGGTTATAGGACCATACAGCTCAGTTGTCTTTGGTTATAGGACCATACAGCTCAGTTGTCTTTGGTTATAGGACCATACAGCTCTTTGGTTATAGGACCATACAGCTCTTTGGTTATAGGACCATACAGCTCTTTGGTTATAGGACCATACAGCTCTTTGGTTATAGGACCATACAGCTCTTTGGTTATAGGACCATACAGCTCTTTGGATATAGGACCATACAGCTCAGTTGTCTTTGGTTATAGGACCATACAGCTCAGTTGTCTTTGGTTATAGGACCATACAGCTCAGTTGTATTTGATTATAGGACCATACAGCTCAGTTGTCTTTGATTATAGGACCATACAGCTCAGTTGTCTTTGGTTATAGGACCATACAGCTCAGTTGTCTTTGGTTATAGGACCATACAGCTCAGTTGTCTTTGGTTATAGGACCATACAGCTCAGTTGTCTTTGGTTATAGGACCATACAGCTCAGTTGTCTTTGGTTATAGGACCATACAGCTCTTTGGTTATAGGACCATACAGCTCTTTGGTTATAGGACCATACAGCTCTTTGGTTATAGGACCATACAGCTCTTTGGTTATAGGACCATACAGCTCTTTGGATATAGGACCATACAGCTCAGTTGTCTTTGGTTATAGGACCATACAGCTCAGTTGTCTTTGGTTATAGGACCATACAGCTCAGTTGTATTTGATTATAGGACCATACAGCTCAGTTGTCTTTGATTATAGGACCATACAGCTCAGTTGTCTTTGGTTATAGGACCATACAGCTCAGTTGTCTTTGGTTATAGGACCATACAGCTCAGTTGTCTTTGGTTATAGGACCATACAGCTCAGTTGTCTTTGATTATAGGACCATACAGCTCAGTTGTCTTTGATTATAGGACCATACAGCTCTTTGATTATAGGACCATACAGCTCTTTGGTTATAGGACCATACAGCTCAGTTGTCTTTGGTTATAGGACCATACAGCTCAGTTGTCTTTGATTATAGGACCATACAGCTCTTTGGTTTTAGGACCATACAGCTCAGTTGTCTTTGATTATAGGACCATACAGCTCTTTGGTTATAGGACCATACAGCTCAGTTGTCTTTGGTTATAGGACCATACAGCTCAGTTGTCTTTGGTTATAGGACCATACAGCTCAGTTGTCTTTGATTATAGGACCATACAGCTCTTTGGTTATAGGACCATACAGCTCAGTTGTCTTTGGTTATAGGACCATACAGCTCAGTTGTCTTTGGTTATAGGACCATACAGCTCAGTTGTCTTTGGTTATAGGACCATACAGCTCAGTTGTCTTTGGTTATAGGACCATACAGCTCAGCTGTCTTTGATTATAGGACCATACAGCTCTTTGGTTATAGGACCATACAGCTCAGTTGTCTTTGGTTATAGGACCATACAGCTCAGTTGTCTTTGGTTATAGGACCATACAGCTCAGCTGTCTTTGGTTATAGGACCATACAGCTCAGTTGTCTTTGGTTATAGGACCATACAGCTCTTTGGTTATAGGACCATACAGCTGTCTGGTTATAGGACCATACAGCTCTTTGGTTATAGGACCATACAGCTCTTTGGTTATAGGACCATACAGCTCTTTGGTTATAGGACCATACAGCTCTTTGGTTATAGGACCATACAGCTCTTTGGTTATAGGACCATACAGCTCTTTGGTTATAGGACCATACAGCTCTTTGGTTATAGGACCATACAGCTCTTTGGTTATAGGACCATACAGCTTTTTGGTTATAGGACCATACAGCTCTTTGATTATAGGACCATACAGCTCTTTGGTTATAGGACCATACAGCTCTTTGGTTATAGGACCATACAGCTCTTTGGTTATAGGACCATACAGCTCAGTTGTCTTTGGTTATAGGACCATACAGCTCAGTTGTCTTTGGTTATAGGACCATACAGCTCAGTTGTCTTTGGTTATAGGACCATACAGCTCTTTGGTTTTAGGACCATACAGCTCAGTTGTCTTTGATTATAGGACCATACAGCTCAGTTGTCTTTGATTATAGGACCATACAGCTCAGTTGTCTTTGGTTATAGGACCATACAGCTCAGTTGTCTTTGGTTATAGGACCATACAGCTCAGTTGTCTTTGGTTATAGGACCATACAGCTCAGTTGTCTTTGGTTATAGGACCATACAGCTCAGTTGTCTTTGGTTATAGGACCATACAGCTCAGTTGTCTTTGGTTATAGGACCATACAGCTCTTTGGTTATAGGACCATACAGCTCAGTTGTCTTTGGTTATAGGACCATACAGCTCAGTTTTGCACTCTTTCTTTTCCCTTGTTTTTGCTGATTGGCTGCTGAGGAATTTGGCTCCACAGCAATTTTGGATTCAACAGTTCTTCACACTCACAGTTGGCAAGATAACCAATTCTTCTGAAGAATATGTATGTCTCAGTCTGACGTAGAAATAGGTCAGTATCTGAACACAGCATGTAAGGATACAGTCAGTCCTATTTATAGGTAACCAATCAACACAAAATCATGCGAAATGAGCCATGTGTCGCAAACCAAGCAGCACCCAGCTTCACACGGATTGAGATGTGTCTGCTTACAACCAGGCTACACATGAACACACCAAAATTATTTTAACCATTTTCCAGTTCAGCATTCAGGTTCATGTTTTTCTCCTGTGCAGGTAGAGGCAATGTGAGTTAAGCTCCTTGCTCAATGTTGCAAATTTGGGATTTGCGCAGCTTTGAACATCAAGTGCAAGTGACCGCAGGTCAATCACTCTATCCACTCAGCCGCCACGTCGAGTAAATTCACATCTAAAATGTGCTCTTCAACAGACACTCTCCCCATGACACAGGCACCAACACACATGACAAGAGTCTGTCAAACTAGGGTGTGAAATATGCCTGGAGCTTGTCAACGCTCAGTATCATCTTCTTGCCAGAATCGGTGCATGAGGGCAAGGTGTTGATTTTACTGTGAGACCAATTGGACACAGGATTTGACCACCAGTCTACAGCTGTGAATGGGCTGGCATTAATCTTCCAGGATGGTTTGCATGTTCAGTCTCATGATCTCTGTCCCAATGTCCCCACCACTACACTCTATGCCTGCATTGGGCCATCCCTGGCTGAGCTACTGGAGCAGGCCCCTGGCTGAGCTACTGGAGCAGGCCCCTGGCTGAGCTACTGGAGAAGGCCCCTGGCTGAGCTACTGGAGCAGGCCCCTGGCTGAGCTACTGGAGAAGGCCCCTGGCTGAGCTACTGGAGCAGCCCCTGGCTGAGCTACTGGAGCAGGCCCCTGGCTGAGCTACTGGAGCAGGCCTCTGGCTGAGCTACTGGAGCAGGCCCTGGCTGAGCTACTGGAGCAGGCCCTGGCTGAGCTACTGGAGCAGGCCCCTGGCTGAGCTACTGGAGCAGGCCCCTGGCTGAGCTACTGGAGCAGGCCCCTGGCTGAGCTACTGGAGCAGGCCCCTGGCAGAGCTACTGGAGCAGTGCCTGGCTGAGCTACTGGAGCAGGCCCCTGGCTGAGCTACTGGAGCAGGCCAATGGCTGAGCTACTGGAGCAGGCCCTGGCTGAGCTACTGGAGCAGGCCCCTTACTGAGCTACTGAAGCAGGCCCCTGGCTGAGCTACTGGAGCAGGCCCGTGGCTGAGCTACTGGTGCAGGCCCCTGGCTGAGCTACTGGAGCAGGCCCCTGGCTGAGCTACTGGAGCAGGCCCCTGGCTGAGCTACTGGAGCAGGCCCCTGGCTGAGCTACTGGAGCAGGCCCCTGGCTGAGCTACTGGAGCAGGCCCCTGGCTGAGCTACTGGAGCAGGCCCCTGGCTGAGCTACTGGTGCAGGCCCCTGGCTGAGCTACTGGAGCAGGCCCTGGCTGAGCTACTGGAGCAGGCCCCTGGCTGAGCTACTGGTGCAGGCCCCTGGCTGAGCTACTGGAGCAGGCCCCTGGCTGAGCTACTGGTGCAGGCCCCAGGGGTTCCAGCTGATGATCGCACTGAACAGCTCTGGCCATAAGTCACACTGGGGTAAAATGAACCAAGTTTGTCACCCTGACCTGTCTGTGGGGTTGCGGAAGAGAAGAATGAATCTGGGATCGGGGTAGACGTGCTGCATCAGATGGGGAGTCAGCACTCGTGGTTCCTTCAGTCCACGGTTCTGGGGAATCTGTGGCCAGCCTCGAAAGTCCCAGAAGTCTGGAGGCGAGCCGTCTCCTGCAAAAAAGTGGATTTTGACATTCAGACCGGGAAACTCATGCACAGCTGAGTCCAGTGCCAGAGGAAGAGAGAGAGAGAGGAGTGGGACATGAAGGATGAGGAGAAAATAGGTGGTGTGGTGTGGTGTGGTGTGGGAGAGAGACAGACAGATGGACAGACGGATGGATGGATGGAGAGAGAGACAGAAACACACAGACACACACAAACACAATGACAGACAAACACACACATGCACATGCAATCAGACAGTAACATACACACAGACAGGCAGGCATGGTGACAGGCAAATTGATGGACAGGAAAGAAGACAGACAGATGGAAGTAAAGGCAGACAACAGAAAAACAGGCATGATGACGCATGGACAGAGACAGAAACACACACACACACACACACACACACACGTACAGTGATACACACACGCACTCATTCACACACACATACACACACTCACAAACACACACACACACACATATACAGTAACACACAAATGCACTCATTCACACACACACACACACACACACACAACACACACACAAACACACACACACTCACATACACACACACACATGTACAGTTACACACACACACACACACACACACACACACACACACACACACACTTGTTCGCACACACACACATACACACACATATACATATACTTGTTCACACACATACACACACACATGCACACACACGCACGTGCACACACACACACACACACACACACACACATACTTGTTCACACACATACACACATACTTGTTCACACATACACAAACACACACACACACTCATACACACACACTCATACACACACACACTTGTTCACACACACACACAAACACACACACACACATACACACACACACACACACATTTCAGAACCTACACAGACAGACCTACAGCCAATCAGATAACGAGAAGTTTCCTACTTAAAAGATTAAGCATGTATGCTCAAGTTCTCAAGTTCTACTTCATGTTTTCACCTTCCCCAGGACACATCAAACCTGTGTGTGTGCAGCCAACACAATTTACAGTGATAGTTTTAGGAGGTTTTTGTCTTAGTTTTTGTTGTTGTTGTTGTTTTCTTTTTTCTACGTACACGCAGTAATTATTTAGGGCGGAATACCATTTGGGGACCACTTTGTAGTTGCACATGAGTTGGACTTGATCTTCCGGGGTAGTTTGAGTGTATGGTTGGATCCGAAGGATCTGACCCTGTCCCAATGCACCTATTAGTAGTCTCTCTGGCTATATGGGTCACTCCTGGCTGAGCTACTGGAGCAGGCCCTGAAAGCCCAGCAGCCAGAGGTTCCATTGGATGAGGGGCCACCCTGGCTGAGCTACTGGAGCAGGCCCTGGCTGAGCTACTGAAGCAGGCCCTGGCTGAGCTACTGGAGCAGGCCCTGAAAGCCCAGCAGCCAGAGGTTCCATTGGATGAGGGGCCACCCTGGCTGAGCTACTGGAGCAGACCCTGAAAGCCCAGCAGCCAGAGGTTCCATTGGATGAGGGGCCACCCTGGCTGAGCTACTGGAGCAGGCCCTGGCTGAGCTACTGAAGCAGGCCCTGGCTGAGCTACTGGAGCAGACCCTGAAAGCCCAGCAGCCAGAGGTTCCATTGGATGAGGGGCCACCCTGGCTGAGCTACTGGAGCAGACCCTGAAAGCCCAGCAGCCAGAGGTTCCATTGGATGAGGGGCCACCCTGGCTGAGCTACTGGAGCAGACCCTGAAAGCCCAGCAGCCAGAGGTTCCATTGGATGAGGGGCCACCCTAGCTGAGCTACTGGAGCAGGCCCTGAAAGCCCAGCAGCCAGAGGTTCCATTGGATGAGGGGCCACCCTGGCTGAGCTACTGGAGCAGGCCCTGAAAGCCCAGCAGCCAGAGGTTCCATTTGATGAGGGGGGCATGGAGTGACTCCGGCCATGTTACTTTCATGTCACTCTTGCTTTAAAAGGTGAAAAATGGCTGATTTCCACTTTGACAGGTATGGACACTACAACACACTGCAGCAAGTTTGACATGGAGGGAAAACATGCGACAGAAAAATTTTCTACTGACCCATAATGAGTTGCTCTGCACGAGGACTTCCCTCGTGTAGAGACTTCTCAATCACTGCAGCCGGGGCATCGAAGTACGAGAGATATTTCTCAAAGCCCTCTGGCGTCCTCTCCAAGTAGCCATTGAATCCTGCAAAGGCAAAGAGGAGATGAAGAAAAGAAGCAGTCTGTGAACCCGAGTCAGTAGTGACTCTGGCGCACTTCGCAATGAATGCGTAACAGACTTTACCCTTTGCATTACAGCATTGTGCCCAAAATAGCTTGTTCTGGATACTATTTTTTTCCACGTTTTACAGAAATCATTCAGATGTCAAAATTTGTTTACATTTCAACACAAACCTTTTATTTTATCGAATAAACGCTTGTTTATTGCCTCAACAATAGTAAGTTATGAGTTTCATGCAAAATAGTCTTAGGACTACTTTAAATGGCGTATGTCAGGGAGCAGATCGGCTATCCCACAAGCCTCTCATTTGATTTTTTTGGACGAAATCCTTCCATCACGTCATGTCAACTGTGCTAGAGACTGTTTCCTGGGCAGGCGAAGTCTCTGGTGGACTAGAATGGAGGCGAAGTCTCTAGTGGACTAGAATGGAGGCGAAGTCTCTAGTGGACTAGAATGGAGGCGAAGTCTCTAGTGGACTAGAATGGAGGCGAAGTCTCTAGTGGACTAGAATGGAGGCGAAGTCTCTAGTGGACTAGAATGCAGGCGAAGTCTCTGGTGGACTAGAATGGAGGCGAAGTCTCTGGTGGACTAGAATGGAGGCGAAGTCTCTGGTGAACTAGAATGCAGGCGAAGTCTCTGGTGGACTAGAATGGAACAGAAGATGAACAGTGTTATAGCTTTGAGCCTGTGTGGGCTGTGTGGTCTTTCCCTGCAAAATCACCGGCTCTGGTTATAGTGAGCGCAGGTTCAGTCTCCATTTACACATTTATACGCCTTTCACGAACTATGGAAGGAGATGCTGTTGGTCTATTCTTACCCCCACCCCACAGGGGGTCTATTCTTACCCCGAACCCACAGGGGGTCCATTCTTACCCCCAACCCACAGGGGGTCCATTCTTACCCCGAACCCACAGGGGGTCCATTCTTACCCCCAACCCACAGGGGGTCCATTCTTACCCCCAACCCACAGGGGGTCCATTCTTACCCCCAACCCACAGGGGTCCATTCTTACCCCCAACCCACAGAGGGTCCATTCTCACCCCCCCATCCCACAGGGGGTCTATTCTTACACACACAGGGGGTCCATTCTTACCCCCACCCACAGGGGATCTATTCTTACCCCCAACCCACAGGGGGTCTATTCTTACCCCCAGCCCACAGGGGGTCCATTCTCACCCCCCCCATCCCACAGGGGGTCTATTCTTACCCCCAGCCCACAGGGGTCCATTCTCACCCCCAACCCACAGGGGGTCCATTCTCACCCCCAACCCACAGGGGGCACAATGCAGAGATACAAAAGATTACTTGAACACATATTCTTATGGACCTGCATGCTGGGTAGAAACATAAGTCAAACTATGCAAAATTGACTATGAATGAATGAATTAATTA
>JAWQFJ010002151.1:11431-24041 GCA_034096865.1 Theodoxus fluviatilis | reverse complement strand
TGTGTAAAGCATTTCTTTGTGTATGATGTCATTGGTAGGTTTAGTTGTTTGACCTTGACCTTGAAGGTCAAGGTCATATAAAGGTCAAGGTCAAGCATGTGAGTCGTATGGGCTTTGCCCTTCTTGTTGTTTTTTTGAATCCCTTCCACTGATGGGCCACACTAGTGGACTCGTCTGAGGAGAGGAGTACTGACTATGCTAGCAGGCCATGGCATCTGATTGGCTGCATTTTAACGTTGGCATTTATGCTCAAAACAGAGCAGGCCCATTAGTGGAAAGGATTTAGTTTTTTTGCCAACCTAGTTTCCACTGACCATGGCTGTTTTATCTGCAGGAGTTCCGCAGTCACATGTATCCACTAGCCGGCTCTGACCGCATGAGCATGGCCAGGACTGCCTCCCTCAACTCACTCAGCCAGAATGGCACTGGGTCGGTGGAGGCCACGCCTCGACACTCCCGCCAGGGCTCCACCCAAGGCTCCGTGTCTCTGGGTAGACAGATATCCCTGCCTTCCCCCATGAGCACCCCCTCTTCCACCCGCCAGCACCCCCCCTCTGCCTCCCCCTCGCCCGCCCACACCCCCTCTCGCCGAGCATCCACCTCTTCAGAACAGCGATCCTCCCGCTCTCTGCCTCCCCAGCCCACCTCCTCACAGCCAATTGCATCAACACCCAGCCAGCCTCCGAAGCAAGGAGGGACAGCAGGATCTGCCAGACCCGCATCCGCTTCCACCCCAGCCAAGAGAGAGGAGGCCAGGGCAGTGCAGGTGGGTGCCAGATGTGGGAATTTGAAGTCTGCAAGGATGCTTGATTTGACTGTAGCTACCAGTGCTTGTTGAACGAACTGCCTTGGGGAGTCTTAGGACTGGCTGTCATGTGCTGACATCTTGAGATGATCAGGTGTGCTTGGAAGTGAAGCTCCTGTCAGCAAATGCCAGCCTCATGTGAGCGCTGTGTAATCATAATGGGAGAAGAGAACTTATTTTGGTGACTTCTTTGTCTGTTGAAAATGAAGGGCAGGAGGACCCATCAAGTGCTTTAATGTTTTAAGTCCCACACTGCCTCTCTGTACCCATCGCTGTCTATACCATAGTGACCCAACTGTCAGCTAAACCCAGCTTCTCCCTCTCAAAGTTACTGCCTGGGACTAATTATTCTTAATTTGATGGTCAAGTGATGACTATTGGACAGAGCACCCTGTTCTACCTGACATGGTTGCTAACTTTAGAACCGAGTTTTGGTGGAAAAACTGATGAGCTAGCTCACACCTTCACTATACAGCAAGGGGCATATGGGAAGGGTGGGAAAGGTGGGGTGCAACATTATGCAACATTGAGAGAGCACCATCCAAGGCACTGCCTCCGGTCGTCCAAAAAGGAGCTGCTGCCTGCTGTTCGAGCAGATGCAGGACCATGGGAGACAGGGCGTCCCAGTGCTCAGCACTGAGACTTTGGAATGGTCTTCTGCTTGACATCTGACAGTCAGACCTCTCTATGCATTCAATAAGAAACTGATCACAGAAAACGTTTCTATTCTTTCTGTGACTATGTGCAGCGCCTTTGAGCAGTGATATGAAATTGGCACTATAGAAATCTATTAACATACATAAATACATACACATGCATGGTACATCAAAGGTTAACTTACGACTGCCTTAAAACTTCCTTAAAGGCATACTACCTTATGAGAAATAGAAAATGATCGGTGACCACATATCCTGGAGAGCATGTCACTCAAACGTTTCATGGATCAAAGCTTGCTTACCTTGAAATCGACAGATGTTTGAAAAAAACCCACATGGACGCTGATTGATTGGGACTGCTATCTACCAGCCTGGCCACAGGCTCTGCACATCTGAGTTGTGGCTGAGTCCTCATCTTCAGAGCCACTGGTATCTTTGTTGAAAATTCATAAAGCTGCTTGCAATAATTGGCTTGCAAATTTCTCCACAAAGTAAAAATAGTGCTGTGCTGGAATAGTTTATGGCAGTATGAGATAATTTACTAAACACAGTGATGACGAGTATGTGCTGTCCCATATTTTTTCTCAGGATAGTCCAAGATTCATTCATGGTAGCTGTTAAGGAAAATAATTGGAGGTTGCATGCAGAAATTTCACCCCCCCTCTCTCCCTCTCTCACTCACTCTCACTCTCTCACTCTCTCACTCACTCTCACTCTCATAAGAATGTTTAGGGAAAGTTAAGACATAACCAATGAGCATTTACTCCCCATTATTTGTGTTGTTGCCTGTATGTCTTCTTGTTTTGCCTTGTAATGCGATGTACATAGTCTCTTCATGCCCTGCTATGATTGACAACTGCATTTGACATACTCTTCTTTTTTTCCCTTTTACAGCCAGCACGGAAGGAAGAGGAAGAAGAGGACAGTGACGAGTATGAAGATGATGATGACGATGATGATGAAGAGGAAGATGACGAGGAGGAGGAGGAGGAAGATGATGGCATATCTGAACTCACAGAAGTCAAACCTATGTCTGGCCGACCAATCATGGTGGTGTCATCAAATTCTTCAACAAAACGATGATGATGATGATGATGATGATGATGATGATGATGATGATGATGATGATGATGATGATGATGATGATGATGATGATGATGATGATGATGATGAAGTGACTATCCACCCTCTCACCAGACATGAAACCATGTTACTTGCAGTTAGTCCTACAGTGGAAGGGAAGAAACCAGAAACAGACGAGAAGACCTACAGCTTTGTAGCTCTGTATGTGAAGCAGCTTGTGATTAGTGTGATATGAAATCTGTACAGCCTCTGTAAAGATTACCAACAGAAATGGAATACACTACCCATGAGTTGGTTGTATGCTTTGGTGTGACAAAATTTCCCCATCCTTAGCTTTCCACACAAACCCTATGTCCCCCCACCCCCCTGCCATACTTGATATTTGACCTTCTGACCCTGTTAATTATTTATTCTCACCTTTCAAAGAATTTACTCATAAGTGAAAGCTAGTGACCGGTTATTTGCAGTGCCTTGACTGTGTAGTTTTGGAATGATTCCTTTCAGTCTGCCTTCTACCAAGAGGATCATGTGTTAAACTATTCTGAAAAGAAGTTTGTTATCAGAATTTTACCCAAGTGTGGTCAGTTGATTTTGAAATCCAGCTATGTTGTCTACATTTCACTTTCACTTGGACCATGGAGTCTAAATGATGGCTGTGTATTCATAGCTGCAACTCAAAATTTGTTTGTGTTGCCACTTACTTGTGCTGTTAAATGATTACTTCTAAAGCATTACGATTCCATAAAACAGAAGGCATAATCTGGATTTGTGATTATCATGTAGATTATCAATGATGTCTGAAATTAAATTGAATCCCTGTCACCGTTATCTCGGTTAGCTCAATTAATGTATTACTCTTTGGATTTTTTAATGATGGAGGTGTTAATTGTTCTTGTCATTTGTAAATGCACGCTACTCTTGAGAACTGACCAGTTTGATAATTCATGTGTGATTCTTTACAGACAGTTGGTGAAGATGTTAATGGTTTAAATTATCCAAGTTGTTGCAGATGTTGATGATTCTGTTGCATCGAAATGTTGTGCTTACGCCTTTGATTTTATTTGTTCCACACAAAAACAAATCAAACGTCTAAAAATGAAATATGAATTTAGCAGTTGGTCTCCACATTTTGCTCATGTGAACATCCGTCCATCAAAACATTTTTGGATGAAGATTTACAAACATGTTGATTTGTTTAAAATATCCCAGTGCCTGTAAGATAATCATTTCCTCTTTTAAAAAAATACTAGATATGAGGCAGTTTACAGTCTGTTTACTTTCATCTGCTTTTGCTGTCATCCTTTTCCCATTGAATTTAGAAGTGACATGGATTTACTCTTGCATAATTCTAATGCACTCAAACATTGTTTCTCACTTTTTTTCTTCAGGGGTGAATTATAAAGCTGTGCATAGTGATTGATGAATACCTGCACATCTTATCTGTGGTCTAATGGCTGTGTTTTGTATAATGGCTTTGGTTTTCCCTCTGCCAACTTGTTGAGCGTTACTTTTCAGGCTGGTGCTACTGCTAAGATTTGGAATGCCTGGCAGGAATCATGAATCCGTCCGTCCTTTGTATGGAATGATTTTTGGTGTGTGCGTGAGATGACTTTGATAGCATAACTTGAGTCCCATTCGGAATCCACGGACACCTCCATACTGGATTTTTCGGTCAGGTGGTACCTCTTGCAAAGACTTTTACAAGTCTCTTTGATGAAATGCCCAAAGTAATGGCTGCCTTCAGTGAAGTCAACAGGGCCTTCATGTATGTTCCCTACATGCTAATGTTGTTACTTGTTTGCTATTTGTGACATGATGTGTTGTGGTGGTTCATGTGTCTTACTGTGATAAAAGCATCACCTGATCACAATTTTATGAAGAGTTTGGAAATATTTTTTGAAAAGCATAGTTTCTAGTAGATTTATCATTTGTGTTCTTCACAGCATGAGTCATGTGTTTTCATTAGCAAAGTTGTTATCAAGTCTGTTATTGCATCAGGGTGAAATGGCATTATAAGATGGGTGATGATGATGTTCGTCCATCGGGATTGATGAGAACCATAGATGTCATCATTTCATCTGGTTGTGGGTCCTCAGATGGCTGGTGAGACCAATCCGGGCCCGAAAGAGTCTGTTGCAATGTGGACAGGGAAGTGCAGGTGGCTGACCAGGGGAAGACGAACTGCTGGCTCTGGACTTTCTGGTGGCTCGCTTCACAGCAGCATCACTCGATCTTCTCTGCTCAAAAGCTGCTGCACCAGCATGAACTCTACTGCGCCAGGCAGAGCGGTCTGAAGCAACACTCTCCCAGCTGTCGGGATCTATGCAGCAGTTCTTCAGAGAGGCTTTTAGGGTGTCCTTGTACCTCTTCTTTTGTCCGCCAAGGGATCGCTTGCCCTGCAGGAGTTCTCCGTAAAGCACCTTTTTAGGAAGGCGCTCGTCAGACATGCGTAGGGTTGCTCCAACTCTTGAAGACTATTAAAGATGTACTGATCTCTCTGTACAGCCCTCTCAAACTGTTTCTTTTGCATCAAATTATTTTCCCCTTTCAACATACTTATTGTTCTGATCAGGTGGCATGATTGCTTCTTTGTAACAGATTTGGTCAGAGAATGTAGAATGAAGTGAGTTTTTGTAATGCAAATTGAGATGTTCTGTCAAGCTATGTGTGCTCAGGATGTTTGTAAGTTTATAAAGTTTGTTGAAACTACCCTTTGGGAATTTCAGTGCCAAGTATAAGACATGATTCAGGATTTCATTGTGGTGTTGGTCCTTTTGTGTAAACAAGTGTTATTTTAGTGTTCTGATGATGAATGATATCCCACAGTAGCTATTCATTTCTGATTTAATTGTTGTCCATCTGTATCTACAACAGTTCTCTAAAGTGTTCTAGTGATTTTCATGCATAATGGCCTTACATAGCCTACAAAGGCTGATAGGCCATAAAACACCATCCATCCATCCATCCATCAATGCACCAAGCAAGCTACACCACAATAGTAACCACTGGAAAGTGTTCAGTTGATGTTTGCTTATCATGTGAGAATTATTATTCATTGAATGTTCACATGAACATTTCATCTTGATTTTCACCATGACTTTGGGATTAGAGATTGCAAGATATTTTTTCTCTCTCTCCATTTTCCCAAATGGAGCAACATTGCACAAATTGAAGCAGACGGTAAATTTCCAAATCAAGCTCTGGTGCCATGCTATTTGCTGTCATTGATATGAGTGCATATTTATAAAGCATTTTTCATTTGTGCTATGTGATCTAGGTCAAAACATTGCTTGTGAAATCCTGCAGTTGGAATGGGTTAGAAGTGAAACACTAGTCCAATGTTGAGGTAAATCAAAAGCCTCGACTGCTGATTCCGTTTTGGGGTCTGAGATGAACAAAATATTGGATAGCTGGCTGTGAACTTTTGCAGGGGTTGTCTCTGGATAATAACCAAATGCAGAGACAATTGAATCCATATAGTTTGCCCCAATGGTGTCCACAATTGGTCGTCAGATACAGGTCTTGTTTCATTTCCCCATAATATATGATCATGACATTGTTATGCATCTGTATTTGAAATGAATTTCTCAGTTTAGATTTACACCTAGACCTGTGTTGGTATGGAAATGTGTATTATAAGAATGGACTAAGGCGATTAAACATTAGGAATAATACAGTTTGTGGTTTTATTTGCTTTATCCATAAGACAACTTACATAAAACAATCAACACAGTGAATCTGCAGATTTTATTTTTGTTTCCCATTCCTACTGCTGTCATAACCACTATGAACTCTTATCGTATCAGTTCACCACATTATAGAAACATCGGTTACTACATATTGTAAGCAAATACAGTTAACTTTTCAATGACAGCTGCTGCCAATAAATCAACTGACAAACTTTATTTTTATTTCAAGTTGTTGGTAGATAGATACTTTTGAGTATATGCTCCCCAATCCCAGCCAACAAAAACCTATGAACTCTGTAAGTAATCACAGTCAAATAAATTAACAAGATACTATACATGTAGTAGAATAAAATAACAAATCACAGTTGGTCTTCAGAGCTAACACTGGTGACTGCTCATATCACCGCAATGTCTGTTGTCGCTTTAGCCTGGACAAAACAGATGAGTAAATATCAATATTTGTCTATCTTAGCTTATTAGTAAAATAACTTTGTGCGATGCATGATCACTTCACCCCAGGCTGCACTATGAAACAGACCTTCAGTCTTGGAATGACTGCCAATTAGAAGTCGGTAGAAACATGGGGCACAGGTTTTGTTCCCAAGCATGACAAGTCTCGAACTTCGACAGGAAAAAGAGTGGTTAGCAGCAAGTGTGAAATGTATTCATATCCATCACATCATTCTTTAAAGCAAATAACATTATTTTCTCATGTTCTATGTCATGCAAACCAATCTTCAAAATTGCCCTGGAAGCCTCAAAATATTAATAAGCAAATCTCTGAGAATATTAACTCTCTGGTTCTGTGAATGAATTCCCACAAACCAAAGCTCAAAGATTGAGCTCAATCAAATAACCTTTTACTTTCTCATGTTCTATGTCACACAAGCCAACCTTCAAAATTTTGCCCTGGAAGCCTCAAATAACCAAATCTCTCAGAATAAATTCAATTACTCACTCTGGTTCTGTGAATGAATTCCCACAAACGAAAGCTCGAAGAGTGAGTAAAGATTGTGCTTCCTTCTTCCCTTGGTGAGGGCGACAGTGCTTGGTGTCAGGGGCGGTAACGGTGCTTTAGAGTGTTTCACCAGCAGAACATTTCAAGACAAGTGACAAGTTGTTTCCTTCTGAAATCTCACTTAAAAGAGCGGCCTGGTCTTGAACTGTGCTATCATCATAATGGCTGGGTGACAGTCCTTTGTTGACATCAAAACTCCTCCCCTCATATTGGATTTTGATTATTGGAGGTGAAATTTCTCATAATAATTTCCCTCCTCCAATAATCAAAATCCATGTCTTAGCATGACTCACATGGATGCTATTCTACGCACATAAAACTCCCTCATAATGAGTAACATCGCTGACAAAATATATGGACTGGATGTTGCGATATCCAATCAATCATTTCAGCCCCATCAGTTTTGACAGATGAAATACATGCAGCTCGTTTCCATATGTAATATGACAACAGAGCATGAATGATCTGGCTCCATAAAACAATGAGTGGCTTTCTGAGGCAGTGATTCTTGCTGCTACTTTGAGTCTAGATGGTGATTCAGTGCTCAGCACCGCATTGCTTGATATCAGGTACACAGAATGTTTCCAATGGAAACAATCCTAGATCAGGATTTTTACCTGATCCCAGTGTCTGTCCATGACCAATTTGACAAAAACATGAGCCTGTTTTAATTAAGACGTGATGTATGTAACTTAATTTCATCTGGGGTCTCTACTCTTAAAACAAAGCAATCAATGAAAAAGAAAAGATGATACGCAAAGACACATACCGAGTCAGTAACTACACACTGGAGAGGTAAATAAACCATAAAGTTTCAAATATTGATATATAAACTTCCCTTTCCATTGCTCTGCAGCAGTCTGTCTGAGCTACAGGTGCAGGCCTTACAAGCCCTGTGTCCAGGGACTTCAACTGATAATGGGTCATCAAGCTCCAACATGTTCTACACGAAGCAAATCCTCTCATGTTCATGCAATCTAACCTTAAGTGCTATTTTACTTGTACATTAAAAAACAAGTGTAACGCCTCAATTCTTTCAGCCAAATCATGGCCAAGTAGGATATTGCATTAAAAAACATGAATAATCATAAATACGCAAATGTGATTATAAAATAGCTTGAAGTGATGTACTACCAGGTCACTGCAAGTAATAAAGATTTCTCTCTTGCTCCGTTTGCGTGTTGAAATGAGGATGAAACTAATTAGTGAAAAGCTCAGAAGTTGATCTTTGAGGGTCTAGCACCATCAAACATGAAAATGTGATGTTTGAGCTTTAGCAGGAGAAATGGAAGATCACTCTTGATTCTGCAAGAATGGAAAAGCAGATGTGCTGTAGAGACAATACATATGATAATCAGCTCATCAATATTCAACAAGGATTCAGACGACCATGTCTTGTACATCTTATTCAGACACAATAAGGCAGCAAAGGTGGCTGACGTTATCAACATACACTTGCATCAGTGACCACATGCAATAATTGTTTACTGAAAAGGAGTTCAGTCCTAAAAGGTTTGTGCTTTCCTGATGTGTTTCAGAGAGAGAGAGAGAGAGCTATACATGTATAGCTGTACATATACTGTATATATGTGTGTGTGTGAATGGGAAGAGTAATGTACTGGGACATTTTGAAGATGTGATCAACCCAGTAAAAAGCTGAGATAATACAAGATCTACATAAGTGATTATTATGCAAAAATCATGTAGCATTCTATAAACTATACAGGAATATGAGTTTCTTTGACTAATACAGGATGCAGGTCAGCTGGGCTGATAACAATTACAATTTCACAACTGTCTTGCCATAATATCAATACAGCAAGGATATCACAATGTTACACATCCTATTATCACAGTCACAAGCACAGGGACGGCAGATAAATAAATAGATAAATAAAATCACAATTATGCTCTTCTGACAAAAGGCAAGAAGTAATTTAAATTATTTCCACTTTACCACATTTTGAACTTTAGTGGCATGACATACAGTGACAGACTTGTGATATAATCAACACAACTGACAACAGAGCAGCTGAGTTGTCAACAAGGCAAGTTCCATGACACATGCAATAACGTAGAGTGGATCTGGAGTGTCATTGGTCTTAAACATCTAGAATGACTACCTCATTCAAAAGCCAAAAAAAAATGGTGCAACAAATACACATTTCAACAAACATCAGAGATTGTCTTCAGCTGATACCAATAAGACCACATTTAATGGAAAGATGTCATTAATTCCCCCTCCCCTTCATTTCCATTCAAAACTCCGCCTTAGGTAACGTACATGATACAGGTCAGATGACTCAATATAATATAGCAGTACATGTATATCAATGCGATTACAAATACTTTTTCCATATCTCTGAAGTAAGTTGACACATTATGTAACTCCACCATTTTTCCATTCAAAGGAACAATTAGTGACCTGCAAAAAATCTTAAGGAAAAAACACTTTAAATAATGATCCCAGATTAAAGTATTGTACATATATGTATATGACAATTTCATCTTGACATGATCAATCTGCACTGCTTCTCAATATGAGCCGCAGTTCAATACTACATATAGATGGCACAGAACTCTCATTTTATGGTCACAGATATCCCTACAATTCTTGACTCTGAGAATTTCTTTCAATAATCTTGGCCAACTAGTAATGGCAAAAACTAAGATGTCTAAGTGTGAAAAAATGATTGTTAATTTCACCCTGTAATCGTGTCACCATATTAATATAGAAAATCATCTGGAATGTATGAGGAAGTAACAAGGATGACAGTACATACAGGATGGCTTGTTGTCATGGTTACACAAATAAGATGATGACTTCTCAGAGAGTAGGAAGCTCATTTTTTTTAAAGACACCAAGCAATTCTCTGCCACAAATCTTGCTTTAGGAATGACAGAAAGAGGAAGGCTGGAGAAGATGGTGAGCAGGAGGTGGTGGTGTATGTGTGTGTGTATGTGTGTGCATATGTGTGTGTGTGTGTGTGTGTGTGTGTGTGTGTGTGTGTGTGTGTGTGTGTGTGTTAGAGAAGTTGAGGGGTCAGATGAGGGTAAGGTGATGTTAGGTACAACATTTCTATTTTGAGAAGTTGGGGGGGGGAGAGGAGAGAGGGTGGTTCCCTTACTCTAAGAAAGCTTGGCAATGAAATGATTCAGTGTTGTTGGTTTGTTTGTGCTCCACATTTTTCATCTTGCAAACATTTGGCATAAAGCAAACACATCCTAAAGTGTGGTGTATCAGATCTACAATGGAAATTCTGCATGTACTCAAACAACACTGAACAGGAGGCAACTCTTGATCAATAAGACAACTTCCTCCTTCAGGCACACGAGTAGTCTTAGTGAACACGAGCAACACCAATGGCAACAATAACAGGTTCACAGGACCGAGAGACTGTCACTGTGGAAGACAGTCCATGCTGGTTGTGTTCAATGAACATGTAAAGCCCGACTATGGAAGTTGTGAGTCAAGAAATATGTATCAAGCATTTCCTGGGGTGAGAGGAAAAGTCATGGAGAATATGAATTGCTGACTCTTTCATCTGGCGTTTTTCCGGTGAAGAAGTGATGTGGTCATTCATTGAATCTTGTTTAGTCTTCATACTCATCATCCTCATCCTCTTCATCATCCTCGTCATCCTCTTCATCTCCATACATGGACTGAAACAGTAATGCAAAATGTAAGACAAAGACTGAAAGAGTGTGGTTATTAAAAAAAACACTTCATTAGAACTCTGTACCACTCCAGTTTAATTTCTGCATTATTTTGCTTCATTTATATTGGTACTGACATGGTGTCTGAGACGCTGAGCTTTAATGCACCATAGGAAGTGATCTTTAAATGATAACCACCACATTTAGTATTTGAAGTTTGTAAATTGAACAAAATCAATTACTAAAAGACAAATTTCTGTTCTGGTAGCATGAAAAATATGGCAGCAAGAAACACTGCAAAAATTAAGAGGCATTATTTATTGCTTTTAAGTACAACTCATTTCATCTAGTGGCATCTATGTAAGAAATAAATCAACAGCATTCTCAGTTTTTATTCAGTCATATCCACTCCAGAATCGGCATAAAAAATAAAAATCCCCCAAAGCGGCATGCATAGAACAAAGCAAAAGACTACAACAAAAGTTAAACTTAAAGCGATGTAAAAATTAAATAGCAGTTTATCAAAACAGCTTGTCCTTAGCCTAGAACCAAAATGCATAACTTTGGTTTTCTTACTTCATGAAACAGTATAATTTATATTATGTTTTAACCTGCTGCAGACTCATTCCAAGTATGATTTCAACCTTGAAATTCCAATAAGATTATAGACAGTGTTGATGCTTGTTTTATACATACATATATTCTACATGTGAGGTTGTCTGTGAAATCCCTATATAAGTAACACTAACTGGAAATCAACCTGATAACAAAATCAAATACTACAGTATAACTCTAAGCTTAAAACAAGTTTATTTTATCAAGATATTCCATGTAGAACCATTTTACGTGGAATGTAAAGTCAAGTTTACATAAAACGGTTATTTTGAGGAAACTGCAGTGAAAGGTGGTAGGTATCTGTAGTCTAGTCACAAGACTTGTGGAGTAGCATTTAAGAAAGCCTCAAAACATGCATTTTGTGTTCGAAGATGACTCAAATATATTGTTATATGCATAACAAGATACCAATGTAAACATTTCTAAGAAAATCTCATTTCTGACTGGAGTTCCTCTGCTTACACCTTTTCAGACTGTATCTAGAGAAGAAAGCTTCATTTGTTTTAGGTTTTCTCAGACCACTTCACAACTACATGTATACAAACATATGAAACTTAAATTGTATTGAAAATTTCAATCAGTAAAATGATTGAGCACCCTTAAAATCAAACCACTTCAAAGCAGAAAACAAGTTCAAATGAGTCTAAACATTTCTGCTTCATTTCACTAAAACTAGTATAAGTATAAGCCTTTATCAAAGAAAAACTAACAAAATGAAACACTTGTGTCAGAAAGTTCCAACCCAGTGAAATGTGCACAAATTACTTTTAAAAAAATCAAGAAGTGCCAAACTTTCAAAGAGACAGAAAATGAGAGAAAGAGAGAGAGAGAGAGAGAGAGAGAGAGAGAGAGAGAGAGAGAGAGGGGGGAGAGAGAGAGACAGAGAGAGAGAGACAGAGAGAGAGAGAGAGAGAGAGAGAGACAGAGAGAGAGAGAGAGACAGAGAGAGAGAGAGAGAGAAAGAGAGAGACAGAGAGACAGAGAGAGCAAGCAAACACATCTGCATTTGTATGTGTGTGTTGTGTGTGTATGCATACATGTGTGTAATTGTGCATGCGTGCACATATTTACATGTGTGTGTGTGTGT
>JAWQFJ010002151.1:7500-11402 GCA_034096865.1 Theodoxus fluviatilis | reverse complement strand
AAAGTGCAACGCCATGTAAAGTGCAACGCCATGTAAAGTGCAACGCCATGTAAAGTGCAACGCCATGTAAAGTGCAACGCCATGTAAAGTGCAACGCCATGTAAAGTGCAACGCCATGTAAAGTGCAACGCCATGTAAAGTGCAACGCCATGTAAAGCCACACAAAAAAAGTTGTGGTTGTGGTAACCCCACTGACCCTATTTTTTCCCTGCTAATCCTTAAAAAAATCATGCCAATAACAACCAAGAAAGTAAGAAAGAAAGAAATAAAGAAAGAGAGAGAGAGAGAGAGAGAGAGAGAGAGAGATAGAGAGATAGAGAGAGAGAGAGAGTGAGAGAGAGAGAGAGAGAGAGAGAGAGAGAAAGAAAGAAAGAAACCAAGAAAGAAAGAAACCAAGAAAGAAAGAAACCAAGAAAGAAAGAAAGAAAGAAAGAAAGAAAGAAAGAAAGAAAAAAGAAAAGAAAGAAAGAAAGAAAGAAAGAAAGAAAAAGAAAGAAAGAAAGAGAGAAAGAAAGAAAAAAAGAGAAAGAAAGAAAGAGAGAAAGAAAGAAAGAAAAAGAGAGAGAAAGAAAGAAAAAAAGAAAGAAAAAGAAAGAAAGAAAGAGAGAAAGAAAGAGAGAAAGAAAGAAAGAAAGAAAGAAAGAAAGAAAGAAAGAAAGAAAGAAAGAAAGAAAGAAAGAAAGAAAGAAAGAAAAAGAGAGAGAAAGAAACTGTCAGCAAACAATGAACTGCGTGCTGTCCCATCTTCCCAGCCTTACAAGTACTCAGGGAATACACCATTTAAGCTCAAAAGAAAGCATTTTCCATGTAAAGTGTTTTTATATTTTAGTGAAAGAAAGTTTGATTTGCTTTCTATCTGGCCTCTTCAAAAGGAAAAAAAAAAAGTTCTGGTAGACCTAGCAACCCATATATTTTTCCCATGATACCGTAACCACAACTGTTTTTATCTTTGGCCTAAACTGCTGTGCTTCATAAGAGGAGGAGAGCCAAGCGGAGCCAAGGACATCAACAGGCACAGTGGGGGCAACTCCAGGTGTGAACAGCTGCTACATACTTTCAACTGGAGAGAGATGAGAACACCTGGGAACATTTTTTGTTAGAATACATAACTTAAAGAAAAGATAAGAAAAGAAAAAACTGAGACAGACAGAGACAGAGACAGAGAGAGAGAGAGAGAGAGAGAGAGAGAGAGAGAGAGAGAGAGAGAGAGAGAGAGAGAGAGAAGGGTGGGGGGTGGGGTGGGTGAAGAGGGAGAGAGAGACAGACAAAGAGACAGACAAAGAGACAGGCAGACAGAGACAGAGGGGGGGGGGGATGTAGAAGAAGAAGAAGAAGTGGTGGTTATGGCTTAATTAATATAAATATTGGCAGATCTTTACCGATAAAATAACACACGACGCACACCTGGAGTTGTCCCCTTTGGTGAGTTGAGTTACCTCCCTTAGACCATTATCCTTTGACTAGCCTGACTTACATTGTTGATGGTGACTGTGGGTTGGCGAGGGGGAAGGGTGGAGTCCATGGAGGTCATGGTGCCTGTGCGGAAGGTGGACCCAGTCTGGCCCAAAGTGCCCCCTCCTCCAGCCATAGTCAAAGCCTCCATGATCTGTGCCCTGGACATCCCACCGGATTCCATCAGTGCTGTCTGGAACTCCTGAAGAGTAAGACAACAGTTCTTGTAGGGCAGACTAGTGTAGCATAAGCACCATTCCAAGTTACATGCTGAGATTGGTGTGGACTGTACATGCTGGTAAAAGGACTGAAGGAGATATACACATGTATGCCCATACATTTGAGTGCACATGTGCACAAATCATTGCTGCCTGGTGCTAAAGGTGTAACTACAAGAATGGGCTAATTTTAGATTCCCGCTTTCAAGGTCACTAGTGGTACCCAGTAACCATAATTCATTTTGTCAGTTGAATTTTTTGGGTCCAATTTTCTCTCCCAGCAGTTGTAGCTTTAAAGTGCTGTCTACCCTGTGATGTGTTCGCATAAATCATGCTAATTAGCTTTCCAAAATGGCCGTTGATACAATAAAATTTTGCCAGTGTTTGAAACATAATGCCAGAAAAAGAAAGCTAATGATAGAAACTTGTAATTTTGCACAGAAGCACAGTACATATGGTAGCATGTTCTGACCCCAAATGAAGACAACTACTCTGAGCATTTAATTTTTTACACAGTTTCACATCCGAAGTTTCATGAATTGAGTTGTTAATTACATATTTCAAGATCCTGCAACTTTGACATACAAGATGATACAGTTTTGATTATGGTTCATCCCCTGAAGAAGGCGATATGAACCAAATATGCCAAGTTTCGAGGTAGTTGGACTTCAGAGCACAGAGATATGATGTCTGAAATCTAACACATAGCAGTGAAAACCCGGTAACCGAGAAAATTGCATTCATTGTGACAGCTCACAGCTGGTGTCTTCTTCCAATTTTTTACTATGAAATACCTATTTCCCCCAGAAACAAAGCATTCATTCATACTCTACATTGAATTCACTACAAAGTGAAATGAAATACCTATTTCCCCAAGGAAAAAAGCATTCATTCATACTCTACATTGAATTCACTACAAAGTAAAATGAAATACCCATTTCCCCCAGAAACAAAGCATTCATTCATGCTCTACATTGAATTCACTACAAAGTGAAATGAAATACCTATTTCCCCCAGAAACAAAGCATTCATTCATGCTCTACATTGAATTCACTACAAAGTGAAATGAAATACCTATTTCCCCCAGAAACAAAGCATTCAGTTGTACTCTACATTGAATTCACTACAAAGTGAAATGAAATACCTATTTCCCCCAGAAACAAAGCCTTCATTCATACTCTACATTGAATTCACTACAAAGTGAAATGAAATACCTATTTCCCCCAGAAACAAAGCCTTCATTCATACTCTACATTGAATTCACTACAAAGTGAAATGAAATACCCATTTCCCCCAGACACAAAGCTTTCAAGTTGTACTCTACATTGAATTCACTACAAAGTGAAATAAAATACCCATTTCCCCCAGAAACAAAGCATTCAGTCATACTCTTCATTGAATTCACTACAAAGTGAAATAAAATACCCATTTCCCCCAGAAACAAAGCATTCAGTTGTACTCTACATTGAATTCACTACAAAGTGAAATAAAATACCCATTTCCCCCAGAAACAAAGCATTCAGTTGTACTCTACATTGAATTCACTACAAAGTGAAATGAAATACCCATTTCCCCCAGAAACAAAGCATTCAGTTGTACTCTACATTGAATTCACTACAAAGTGAAATGAAATACCCATTTCCCCAGAAACAAAGCATTCAGTTGTACTCTACATTGAATTCACTACAAAGTGAAATGAAATACCCATTTCCCCCAGAAACAAAGCATTCAGTTGTACTCTACATTGAATTCACTACAAAGAGCTATGAAATACCCATTTCCCCCAGAAACAAAGCATTCAGTCATACTCTTCATTGAATTCACTACAAAGTGAAATGAAATACCCATTTCCCCCAGACACAAAGCTTTCAGTTGTACTCTACATTGAATTCACTACAAAGTGAAATAAAATACCCATTTCCCCCAGAAACAAAGCATTCAGTCATACTCTTCATTGAATTCACTACAAAGTGAAATAAAATACCCATTTCCCCCAGAAACAAAGCATTCAGTTGTACTCTACATTGAATTCACTACAAAGTGAAATAAAATACCCATTTCCCCCAGAAACAAAGCATTCAGTTGTACTCTACATTGAATTCACTACAAAGTGAAATGAAATACCCATTTCCCCCAGAAACAAAGCATTCAGTTGTACTCTACATTGAATTCACTACAAAGTGAAATGAAATACCCATTTCCCCCAGAAACAAAGCATTCAGTTGTACTCTA
>JAWQFJ010002151.1:0-2500 GCA_034096865.1 Theodoxus fluviatilis | reverse complement strand
TGTTTCCTTGACACCCGTCTCAGCAACCAACCCTGTTTCCCTGACACCCGTCTCAGCAACCAACCCTGTTTCCCTGACACCCGTCTCAGCAACCAACCCTGTTTCCCTGACACCCGTCTCAGCAACCAACCCTGTTTCCCTGACACCTGTCTCAGCAACCAACCCTGTTTCCCTGACACCTGTCTCAGCAACCAACCCTGTTTCCCTGACACCCATCTCAGCAACCAACCCTGTTTCCCTGACACCCGTCTCAGCAACCAACCCTGTTTCCCTGACACCCGTCTCAGCAACCAACCCTGTTTCCCTGACACCTGTCTCAGCAACCAACCCTGTTTCCCTGACACCTGTCTCAGCAACCAACCGTTTCCCTGACACGCGTCTCAGCAACTAACCCTGTTTCCCTGACACCCGTCTCAACAACCAACCCTGTTTCCCTGACACCCGTCTCAGCAACCAACCCTGTTTCCCTGACACCCATCTCAGCAACCAACCCTGTTTCCCTGACACCTGTCTCAGCAACCAACCCTGTTTCCCTGACACCCATCTCAGCAACCAACCCTGTTTCCCTGACACCTGTCTCAGCAACCAACCCTGTTTCCCTGACACCTGTCTCAGCAACCAACCCTGTTTCCCTGACACCCATCTCAGCATCCAACCCTGTTTCCCTGACACCCGTCTCAGCAACCAACCCTGTTTCCCTGACACCCGTCTCAGCAACCAACCCTGTTTCCCTGACACCTGTCTCAGCAACCAACCCTGTTTCCCTGACACCTGTCTCAGCAACCAACCGTTTCCCTGACACGCGTCTCAGCAACTAACCCTGTTTCCCTGACACCCGTCTCAGCAACCAACCCTGTTTCCCTGACACCCGTCTCAGCAACCAACCCTGTTTCCCTGACACCCATCTCAGCAACCAACCCTGTTTCCCTGACACCTGTCTCAGCAACCAACCCTGTTTCCCTGACACCCATCTCAGCAACCAACCCTGTTTCCCTGACACCTGTCTCAGCAACCAACCCTGTTTCCCTGACACCCGTCTCAGCAACCAACCCTGTTTCCCTCATAAAACTCACTATTCTAAATTTAGCATTTGAGTAATGACTGAGGAATTTAATCTTAAAATTGACGTTCCCCATGTGGTTGCTAAGTTCAGAGCAATGAGTTTGAGTGGGAAAAGTCAGTCAGTACATAAAAGGCAGCAAGGGTAGAGTACTGCATCATGGGACATCATGCATTAGACAGCATGCATTAGACATCATGCATTAGACAGCATGCATTAGACAGCATGCATTAGACAGCATGCATTAGACAGCATGCATTAGACAGCATGCATTAGACAGCATGCATTAGACAGCATGTGGAAGGAGAAGAGACCTCAGCCTGCTGAGAAGAGGATACGATCTGCGTGGGGTCGGCGCCGTTCTTCTTGCGCAGTTTCTCCAGCTGCTGCTGAGTCTTCAAGACTTTGGACTGTGCTCCCTTCTCCGTCTTGATCATGTTCTGAAGACAACCAGCAGACAGAATGATGCCTTATACTGAAGAACCAACAAGGTCTCAGAGTAATAGCAAGTTCTACTGAAAGAGATTTTCAGATCAGGGCCATTCTAAATGTGATGTCCTACACACCATACTACACCTCTTGCCATCATTGCCACACTGCCCCTGGGTACCAGCTAAGGGCTGCACTGTCTATTATGTTTACTTCCTCAAACTAATTGTTAGAAAATGAGCCACCACGTGTTCTGTGTGTGGAATTCTGCCAAAGGATAACCATGGGATCAATAAGCATAGAATAATTAACTTGAGAAGGAGATGTGAGTAGGAGTGTAGTCTGAGCTGATAGTTAGGGACATGACAACATGGGAATGATGCAAGGGGTAGAGTAGGCTGTTTGGTGCATGATACATTACAGGCTCTGTAAACCCAAATTTTGATCGCAACCAAGAAAGCTTTCATGAGAACATGTAAATATTCATCCTTTGTCTCTGATGTTATCTGAACATTGTACACACACATGCTCTTATGCACACACATACTGCACACACACACACACACACACACACACACACACACACACACACACACACACACACACACACACACACAGATTTTAAATCTGAACATAAGCAACCAGTTTCCTCCATTGCAAGTCACACATGTAGCTATACAAAGACCCTTTTATGTGAAAACTGATACTTTTACACAGGGAAGTTGTGAAACAAAGAAGCCTTTGCACAATCTCGTCACTGGCACCAGTGCTCATAATTGTGTGTTCTTTTAGATCCAAAACAACTGCTGCATGTTACTGTGGTGGATTAATCATGATATTCTGTCTGACACTGTGACATTGTGCCTCAAAAGGCAAAGTCCAAAAAATGTTTCTTCAAATATTTTGTTATTACACACAGATGCAAGTTGAGGCTTAAAGAGTGATCTTTCTTTAAAAATAAAATATGTACCGCTGGCGCTGAACCTCCAGGTTTTGGCATATTAAAAAAAA
>JAWQFJ010002150.1:25000-52424 GCA_034096865.1 Theodoxus fluviatilis | reverse complement strand
GAAAAACTAAGGCGTGTACTGAATGACCTCCGACATTTACTGGACGATGACAAGTGCCTCTCCCAGGCAGTGTCGACTGCCCCTGTGCAGGTCTTCAGGCAGCCCCCCCCCCCCCCAGCCTGAAAAATATACTGGTCCACAGCAAACTCCCCACCGATGCACCCACAGGCGGAGACAGCATGACACCATGCAACAGACCACGGTGCGCTACCTGTGCCACTGTCTGCTCAGAAACCACGCTTACTAGAAATCTGAGAGTACACCAGGTGCAGCTCAAATGACGTGGTATATCTGATCAGATGCCGCAGGGGATGCCCGAATGCGTGGTGTATAGGAGAGACCTGCCAGCCACTAAGGCAACGCATGACAGGGCACCGGGCCACAATCTGGAATCAGATTCCCTCTACCTGTAGGGGAACATTTCAATCTGCCCGAACACTCTGCATCAGACATACTCTTGAGCGTGCTGCAAGAAAACCTGCATGACACCCGACAACGTCGCGTGGCTGAGCAGAAACTCGTGAGAAAGCTCAACACACATCACACAGGGCTCAACGGCGACTTGGGGTTCATGGCACACTACAAATGAGGAGGCTTGACCTCACACGTGCCCACTATGCATTTTGTCTGATGAGATGTTGAGAAGTGAACTTCTCTCATCGCCTACCTGTTATTATAAAAAAAACACCCGCCAGTCTCTCCCCACTAGGGCCAGATAAAGTGTTGTTACTCCGAAAGTTTGCTAGCCAAACATCTTTCTTCCCAGCCACAGCTCTCACAGCCGCCGCCGTCTGCGCCACAGCCACCACTTGGAGCTACTACCCGCAGCCGCTGGTCACAGACCTGCTGCAGCAGCCAGTCCCGCCAGGCACGACGACCCCAACCAGCCCAGGAGTTCACGCCTGAACGCCCAACGCTTGTGAGACACGAAAATCAAACGGCCCTTTTCAGGGCCAAAATATTAAAAAATTAAAAAGAATACAAATAGTCGGAATCATTGTCACGACTTGCCTTCCACTATTTTCAATCGGGCCCCGACAACCGCTCTCTGATATTAATGTGTGCAGTGTGAGGTGTGCAGCATCGGATGTGCGTGTGTGTATAGAAGGTGATATATGCGTGTATGTGTGTGAGGCGTACTGTGTGAAATGTGTTCCCTTTTTGTCTTCTTTCTGCATCCTTTTTTCAGTTCGTCTTCTCTTGATTTATTTCCCCCTTCACAGCCTTTACATTCTACTCCAACACACACGCACACAAACACACACACTCTCTCTCTCGGTCTCTGTCTCTGTCTCTGTCCTCTCCTCTTCTCTCCATTGAGTTCTACTCTCCCGGAAAACATACATACAGCAAAATAAAAATCAATGTATTATCGCACCCCCACCCCACTCCACCCCACCCCACCCCACCCCACCCCACCCTTTCCACCAAATTTTCCACACGCACAACTCCGTCCACCTGTTGACGCATGCCGCCTTCAGGGGTGGGAGAAAGGGGAGATGGTCGAGGCAAAATCCTCACGTGACTCAACAGAAGTCACTTAACCGTGCAGCAAGTTGGGGGGGGGGGCGGGGGGGGGGCGGGGGGGGGGGGGGGGGGGCGGGGAGGTGTCTCATCCGCGACGCCGGGGGTGAAATATCGGAAAATAACTTATAATTTATCTCTGGAGTATACCAGACTGAAGCGGATCCTGTCCCCAAACATCACATGACAAGGGAGGAGGCGGTGACAGAACCTGTTAGTCTGGTTCTCTGTGTGCTGCTCCCAGGCAAATAAACTGACGCTCCTGAACAGGGAGACGCGCCAGACGACAAAGAAAGACATAAGTTCGTCTCGAAGCCGGGGACACTACCAGCTTGACTGCAGAGACACCTCGAGCACAGATATCCAGTGCAGTTTTCTCGTCTTCTGCCCTCTTCCAACCTCTCCAGCAGTATGTCTTCCGAGCAGGAGTACCGTAAGATCTTCCAAGACGCCAACACCGATGGGAAAGCTGGCCTCAGCTTGGATGAACTCACAGCGTACATCAAGAGTGTCAACCCCAAGCTGGCGGAGCGATTCGCATCAGTAAGTGCAAAAATATTCTCAGCATTTACGTGCCCCGCCCCCTGTGAGTTGGGGGTAAGAATACACCCACCCCGTCTTCATACGCGAGGTAAAATCGTGACCGAAGTTAAAGGCGAGAGGTGTAGTTTAATCGCTGCTGCAAGCGTGCATGTGTGTGTGCATGTGTGTGTGAGTGTGTGTGTTTGTGCGTGCGTGCGTGCGTGTGGGTGTTTATGTGTGTGTGCGTGTGGAGAGAGAGAGAGAGAGAGAGAGAGAGAGAGAGAGAGTATTGGACATGTTTATTCTTTTTTTGTTCATTCAAATTCGTACCTTTTTCATCATTTGATCTATCCTCCGTTTTATTTTAAACATCTGCAAGGTAAATGTCACTATGTATATTATATATATATATATATATATATGTTAATATATATATATATATATAGATATATATATAATTATATTATTATATTAATACTAATTGGTGTTGTTCACTGAGTGTGTCACGTGTACATTGAGATCGGAGCCCTGTGAAAACCTAAATGCTGAGCTGCTTATTCCTACTACCACTGTGTTGTTGGTTGTTTTTATGACACGCGATGACGATTGGTTACGTCCAGCAATGTACACACACACACACACACATATATATATATATATATATATATATATATATATATATATATATATATATATATATATATATATATATATATATATATATACATAGTGACATTTACCTTGCAGATGTTTAAAATAAAACGGAGGATAGATCAAATGATGAAAAAGATACGAATTGGAATGAACAAAAAAAGAATAAACATGTCCAATACTCTCTCTCTCTCTCTCTCTCTCTCTCTCTCTCTCTCCACACGCACACACACATAAACACCCACACGCACGCACGCACGCACAAACACACACACTCACACACACATGCACACACACATGCACGCTTGCAGCAGCGATTAAACTACACCTCTCGCCTTTAACTTCGGTCACGATTTTACCTCGCGTATGAAGACGGGGTGGGTGTATTCTTACCCCCAACTCACAGGGGGCGGGGCACGTAAATGCTGAGAATATTTTTGCACTTACTGATGCGAATCGCTCCGCCAGCTTGGGGTTGACACTCTTGATGTACGCTGTGAGTTCATCCAAGCTGAGGCCAGCTTTCCCATCGGTGTTGGCGTCTTGGAAGATCTTACGGTACTCCTGCTCGGAAGACATACTGCTGGAGAGGTTGGAAGAGGGCAGAAGACGAGAAAACTGCACTGGATATCTGTGCTCGAGGTGTCTCTGCAGTCAAGCTGGTAGTGTCCCCGGCTTCGAGACGAACTTATGTCTTTCTTTGTCGTCTGGCGCGTCTCCCTGTTCAGGAGCGTCAGTTTATTTGCCTGGGAGCAGCACACAGAGAACCAGACTAACAGGTTCTGTCACCGCCTCCTCCCTTGTCATGTGATGTTTGGGGACAGGATCCGCTTCAGTCTGGTATACTCCAGAGATAAATTATAAGTTATTTTCCGATATTTCACCCCCGGCGTCGCGGATGAGACACCTCCCCGCCCCCCCCCCCCCCCCCCGCCCCCCCCCCGCCCCCCCCCCCCAACTTGCTGCACGGTTAAGTGACTTCTGTTGAGTCACGTGAGGATTTTGCCTCGACCATCTCCCCTTTCTCCCACCCCTGAAGGCGGCATGCGTCAACAGGTGGACGGAGTTGTGCGTGTGGAAAATTTGGTGGAAAGGGTGGGGTGGGGTGGGGTGGGGTGGGGTGGAGTGGGGTGGGGGTGCGATAATACATTGATTTTTATTTTGCTGTATGTATGTTTTCCGGGAGAGTAGAACTCAATGGAGAGAAGAGGAGAGGACAGAGACAGAGACAGAGACCGAGAGAGAGAGTGTGTGTGTTTGTGTGCGTGTGTGTTGGAGTAGAATGTAAAGGCTGTGAAGGGGGAAATAAATCAAGAGAAGACGAACTGAAAAAAGGATGCAGAAAGAAGACAAAAAGGGAACACATTTCACACAGTACGCCTCACACACATACACGCATATATCACCTTCTATACACACACGCACATCCGATGCTGCACACCTCACACTGCACACATTAATATCAGAGAGCGGTTGTCGGGGCCCGATTGAAAATAGTGGAAGGCAAGTCGTGACAATGATTCCGACTATTTGTATTCTTTTTTATTTTTTAATATTTTGGCCCTGAAAAGGGCCGTTTGATTTTCGTGTCTCACAAGCGTTGGGCGTTCAGGCGTGAACTCCTGGGCTGGTTGGGGTCGTCGTGCCTGGCGGGACTGGCTGCTGCAGCAGGTCTGTGACCAGCGGCTGCGGGTAGTAGCTCCAAGTGGTGGCTGTGGCGCAGACGGCGGCGGCTGTGAGAGCTGTGGCTGGGAAGAAAGATGTTTGGCTAGCAAACTTTCGGAGTAACAACACTTTATCTGGCCCTAGTGGGGAGAGACTGGCGGGTGTTTTTTTTATAATAACAGGTAGGCGATGAGAGAAGTTCACTTCTCAACATCTCATCAGACAAAATGCATAGTGGGCACGTGTGAGGTCAAGCCTCCTCATTTGTAGTGTGCCATGAACCCCAAGTCGCCGTTGAGCCCTGTGTGATGTGTGTTGAGCTTTCTCACGAGTTTCTGCTCAGCCACGCGACGTTGTCGGGTGTCATGCAGGTTTTCTTGCAGCACGCTCAAGAGTATGTCTGATGCAGAGTGTTCGGGCAGATTGAAATGTTCCCCTACAGGTAGAGGGAATCTGATTCCAGATTGTGGCCCGGTGCCCTGTCATGCGTTGCCTTAGTGGCTGGCAGGTCTCTCCTATACACCACGCATTCGGGCATCCCCTGCGGCATCTGATCAGATATACCACGTCATTTGAGCTGCACCTGGTGTACTCTCAGATTTCTAGTAAGCGTGGTTTCTGAGCAGACAGTGGCACAGGTAGCGCACCGTGGTCTGTTGCATGGTGTCATGCTGTCTCCGCCTGTGGGTGCATCGGTGGGGAGTTTGCTGTGGACCAGTATATTTTTCAGGCTGGGGGGGGGGGGCTGCCTGAAGACCTGCACAGGGGCAGTCGACACTGCCTGGGAGAGGCACTTGTCATCGTCCAGTAAATGTCGGAGGTCATTCAGTACACGCTTTAGTTTTTCCGCCCCTGGAAAGTAGTTCACTACGAATGGAACTATGCTGGCTCCAGAATATCTGTCTTGTCGGACGAGGTCGTCTCTATGCACATCTCACGCTAAACACACATGCACATATCAACTGTACACACATGCACACCTCACACTGTAAACGCAAGCATATCTCACACTACACACACATAAACACCTCACACTGCACACACATGCACATCTAACATCATACACACATGCACACCTAACATCATACACACATGCACACCTNNNCGACAAACGCAGATACGGAGTAGATTCACATACTGACAATTTAGCGGTATCACCTAACAACATTACATCACACTTTCGTCGTGCATCACGTGACAGAATGAATTGATGGATGGATGGACTGACGGACGGAAGTACGGTAGGATGGATGAATAGATGGATAATTCAATAAATAAATATATAAACACATGTCGTGATTGATTTTTAAAAATCTGTATACCTTTTTGTGTGTGTTGGTTATTTGAATGACTGCATTGGCAATCTACATGAAAAAGTTTACATGAACCCATATAGGACGCTAGTGGTGTGAATCAGTTGAATGATCTGAACCAAACTGAGAATTGAGAGCTTTTGCTTGTTACTGATGTTCACTGAATAACACACCACGCTGGCAGCTCCCGTATTCTCCCTGAGTTGTCCCGTTTTCTGGTTGCTTAAAAAATCTTTACGGGACTCACAAAATCCCAGCTTTCTCCCTCTCAACATAGAAATAAATCTTTATGCTGGGGAAAAAAAAACGGTGGAGGAAAGAATGGGAGGCAACTCTTTCTCTGCCGCCTACTTCCCCTCATAAAGGGAGGTAACCTAAGCATCACATAACATGGTTTCTGGTTGGTTAGATTGTCGAGAAAACCATAAGAAAAACCCTTGTTTGATGTCATAGGGATGTGGGAGAACCAATGTTTTGGTACAAAAATAGCAGACACAAGGTGATGGGAACAAAGAGTGACTAAACTAAATCGGCATTAGTACCCCTTATATTCGATAACTAGTAGACATTTGTATTAGTCTATTGATAGGTAGAATATGCAACAAATTGTATAATGTTTTGCGTGATAATGGCTGGATGATATATCTTTATTCATGTTATCGTTTTGCATATTAAGATGGACAATATGAAGTATGTTAGTTATTTTACAAATGTTAAATCCTAAAGTAAATCAAATCCTGTTTCTGTCATTAAATCCCTTTTTCACCAATAAATCCTGTTTATGTAGAAGCTTGAGTTGCCAGATCTGAATACACTCTAACGAACTCGATACAGGTACTGGGATAAACAATGACGTCTTTGTTCTCAAATGAACACTTTCACGCTACACCTGCTTTCTTCCTCTAGGACTGAAGGTGGCGGTGGTGCTCACCCACGTGGACAACCTACAAGGGGCAAATGGCGCTGCCATCAAGGGCAAAAGCGTAGCGTGTATGTTCCACGAGGAGGCAGTCCGCAAGGCGGTGGAGAAAGCCAGCAACGACACGGGCATCCCCATCAGCTTCATCCACCCCGTCGTCAACTACAGCCACGAGGTGGAGACCATCACGGAGATGAACATCCTGCACCTGTTCACCCTGAGCAAAATCCTGGACCTGGCTGGGGAGGGGGCGAATTCCCGCCGTCGCTAAGGAAACAGCTGCCTTGGTTTTGGTTGAGATTTAGTAACCTCGAGTGAGTGAAGATTTCCAGTATAAGCGAAGGAGCTCTATGTTGATTTCGGTTGCAGCTTCACTAATTTTTTCGTTTTTGATACTCCATTGATTGACCAACGGTTCTCTCGTTGTGTGAATTAAACAAGAAATCCTTTTGAGATTGCTTCTGCTTTTAGTATGGCTTCCGTTAGCAGCTCCGTAGGAAAATTTGTGTCTTACATGTGCTCTACCAGATGTGCCAGAACATGCTACACTTTTATCCATATCTGCATGCTACAGCGCATACAACATCGTTGTGATCGATGTTCCAAATATATAGTGGAGGCCTACTACTCCATACATTATGGATGGATTGAGATAATAATCGATGCACTATGATGAACAGGAAATATATTTCGGTAGATCTAGAATAAGCATTAAGGAAGCAAATACAATGCGATATGCTAGGAAGCTGCTTTTCAATAAGCCCGCCCTTTTCAAAGCAACAAAAATAAGTTTTCAGTTTGGTCGTCACTTTCAAGACAAAACATACTTTACTGTCTGGCCCTGGTATGTCTTCCTCTTTCAAGACATATGAGTCATACTTTTGACATATTTGCCAATTGAAACATGCTATTGATATGTGACAATGTGAAGATATCTGAAAGAGACACACTTTTTTTCGGTATATTTGTCCCTTTTATGACATTTTACACAGGTGTTTATTTTCCTACTCCTTCTAGACACGCTCAACACATTTTCTCTATGCCTGCCCCTTTAAAGACATTAAAAACAAGTTTTCATTCTGCCCACTCCTTCAAGACAGATGCAACACATTTTCTGTATGTCTGCCTCTTTGAAGATATTTTAGATATGTCTTCATTTTGCGTACTCCTTCAAGACAGATGCAACACATTTTCTGTATGTCTGCCTCTTTGAAGATATTTTAGATATGTCTTCATTTTGCCTACTCCTTCAAGACAGATGCAACACATTTACTGTATGTCTGCCCCTTTGGAGACGATGCAAAGTCAACTGCAAAAAGGGAGTATGCGATACTTTCTCATCAAGATTTTAGCTGCGTCATTGCACATGCAGACGATCAGCATGACTGACTGCTGGACACTGCACTGGTCGGTATGAAGACATAAGGCTAGTAGTACGACGTCCTGCTGGCTGTGAAAATCGATTTCCCCCTCCCTCTCTTCCCCCCTCCTCCCCCCGCGCCCATCCCCCCAATACCCCCCCTCCCCCCAAAGAGAAAAGAAAACAGAAAAACATACAACCTGAAACTCGGCTATTTTCTCAAAAAACTTTCGGCCTGGGAATGTGAAAGTTTTCATGATTCTATACACATTGAACATTTTCGTTTTTATTGACCACTGTCGCTGAGGTTGAATAATAAAAACCAACATCTCCGATTGCTTTGCATTCTCTCCAAAACTGTTTGACAAGTATCTCAGCACCAGTATCTCAGCACCAGTATCTCAGCACCAGTATCTCAGCACCAGTGTCTCAGCACCAGTGTCTCAGCACCAGTGTCTCAGCACCAGTATCTCAGCACCAGTGTCTCAGCACCAGTATCTCAGCACCAGTATCTCAGCACCAGTATCTCAGCACCAGTATCTCAGCACCAGTATCTCAGCACCAGTGTCTCAGCACCAGTATCTCAGCACCAGTATCTCAGCACCAGTGTCTCAGCACCAGTGTCTCAGCACCAGTGTCTCAGCACCAGTATCTCAGCACTAGTGTCTCAGCACCAGTATCTCAGCACCAGAATATCAGCACCAGTATCTCAGCACCAGTATCTCAGCACCAGTGTTTCAGCACCAGTATCTCAGCACCAGTGTCTCAGCACCAGTGTCTCAGCACCAGTGTCTCAGCACCAGTATCTCAGCACCAGTATCTCAGCACCAGTGTTTCAGCACCAGTATCTCAGCACCAGTATCTCAGCACCAGTGTCTCAGCACCAGTGTCTCAGCACCAGTATCTCAGCAACAGTATCTCAGCACCAGTGTCTCAGCACCAGTATCTCAGCACCAGTATCTCAGCACCAGTGTCTCAGCACCAGTATCTCAGCACCAGTGTCTCAGCACCAGTATCTCAGCACCAGAATATCAGCACCAGTATCTCAGCACCAGTATCTCAGCACCAGTATCTCAGCACCAGTGTTTCAGCACCAGTATCTCAGCACAAGTATCTCAGCACCAGTATCTCAGCACCAGTATCTCAGCACCAGTATCTCAGCACCAGTGTCTCAGCACCAGTATCTCAGCACCAGTATCTCAGCACCAGTGTCTCAGCACCAGTATCTCAGCACCAGTATCTCAGCACCAGTGTCTCAGCACCAGTATCTCAGCACCAGTATCTCAGCACCAGTATCTCAGCACCAGAATCTCAGCACCAGTATCTCAGCACCAGTGTCTCAACACCAGTGTCTCAGCACCAGTGTCTCAGCACCAGTATCTCAGCACCAGTGTCTCAGCACCAGTATCTCAGCACCAGTATCTCAGCACCAGTATCTCAGCACCAGTATCTCAGCACCAGTGTCTCAGCACCAGTATCTCAGCACCAGAATATCAGCACCAGTATCTCAGCACCAGTATCTCAGCACCAGTATCTCAGCACCAGTGTTTCAGCACCAGTATCTCAGCACCAGTATCTCAGCACCAGTATCTCAGCACCAGTATCTCAGCACCAGTATCTCAGCACCAGTATCTCAGCACCAGTATCTCAGCACCAGTGTCTCAGCACCAGTATCTCAGCACCAGTATCTCAGCACCAGTATCTCAGCACCAGAATCTCAGCACCAGTATCTCAGCACCAGTATCTCAGCACCAGTATCTCAGCACCAGTATCTCAGCACCAGTTTCTCAGCACCAGTATCTCAGCACCAGTATCTCAGCACCAGTATCTCAGCACCAGTATCTCAGCACCAGTATCTCAGCACCAGTATCTCAGAATGACGTTGTCTTCAAGGCTTTTTGGCAAGACGAATAACATATACTTTTCAGTTGTAATGATCTCTTAGCGATTCTTTGATATACAGTAATGCCTCCTCTTTCTCTGTCTACGATTTACGTTTTGTTATATCAGTAATGTTGGACTGTTGAACTGACGTTTCGGATTTTCGCAGAAAGTGCTAATAAATAATGACAAGTGTGTGTGTGTGTGTGTGTGTGTGTGTGTGTGTGTGTGTGTGTGTGTGTGTGTGTGTGTGTGTGTGTGTGTGTGTGTGTGTTTGTGTGTGTGTGTGTGTGTGTGTGTGCTTTGGGTGGTAATAGTGGTGGTGGTGATGATGGTGGTTGTGGCGGTGGTGGTGGTGCTCTGTGTGTGTGTGTGTGTGTGTGTGTGTGTGTTTGTGTGTGAGTGCTTTGGGTGGTGATGGTGATGGTGGTGGTGGTGGTGGTGGTGGTGGTGTGTGTGTGTGTGTGTGTGTGTGTGTGTGTGTGTGTGTGTGTGTGTGTGTATGTGTGTTGTGCGTGTGTATGTGTGTGTGTATTTTGTGTGGTGATGGTGGTTGGTGGCGGCGGCGGTGGTGGGGGTGTTGGTGTGTGTGTGTGTGTGTGTGTGTGTGTTTGTGTGTGTGTTTGTGTGTGTATGTGTGTGTGTGTGTGTGCGTGTGTGTGTGTGTGTGTGTGTGTGTGTGTGTGTGTGTGTGTGTGTGCTCGCCAAACTTAAGAGGTGTACTAGAGCATACTTGAAATTGGTTTTACACATCACAAGCTAAAATTACTTTGACAAAGAGAAAGTTCACAAACTGGTCAAAGCGTGACTCATAACATACTGCTGGATATACATGTAGTTTTCTTACGATTTCTTTTTCCCTTCATCATCTCCTTTCAAGATGTTTTGCAAATGTAAGCGTTATACACGACTTGTCTCGTATGGTAGGTGTTGCAAAATTATGTCTTCATCCAGTTTGGGAAAGACCAGCCTGAAAATCAAAGTTTGATCCCCCCCCCCCTCAATGCACTTATGAAAAGGTGGAATTTCGATAACGAGTTGTGTCGGTTTTGCTTGTAAAGGGGATCTTCAGCGTAGCTAAACATGCAGGTTTGTATTCCCTTGGGTGTATTACGTTGACATGAAGTGGATTGGGTAGTCAAATAAAGTTTTTCTATGACAGCTGCCGAATTTGTTCAACGTTTCTAAAGAGCAACAAGAGACATCTACAGTGTTGTTTCATGAACAAGTTTATTTGCATGTAAACGAACGACCAACCATACATGCAAATAATGGGGAGTTTGTAGTTTGTAGAATTATTCAAAATAAATAGTGCGTGGAGCAAAACATTACAATGCGACATCAAATTGTTTTAGTATCCAAAACACAATAACCTAAAAAAAGAAATATAGTCTTGTGCTCATACATATACAGGTAGCAATAGTAAAACCCACTTTGAAAATGGTCGAGAACTCCTACAAGACAGAACATTACATCCGTTGGTCCAGCTCAAAACGGACATAAGTCACCTGATCTATCTAATGGTACATAAAGTTGGATGTGATAATTTTGAGTTATCAATATAAAAAAGAGCTTTAAATCGGTGTAAGCATGATAGAAATCGGATGATCACAAATACAGTTACTGCAGCAGGCGACTACCCTCAAAGCAGTCGTTTTGGGAAAACGCCCGCGGGAGTTGACAAAGACGGCTAGTGTTGAAAGTGCAGAGTAGCGGGAATCAAAATCGCTTTACAAAGTTATGCTACTACAGAATAAGATGTGAGTGAGCAGAGCAAGCCTAGAAAAGTTGACAATAATCTAATACGAGTGTACGTACCAGTGATAACGCCGCGGGTGAAGAGAAATCTTCCATTCAACCCATGCAGAATGGGTATTTTTCAGACCATATAGAAGGTGAGCACTTCTCTAAAAGTCTGAAGCGAATAACTTTTTAAGCTGTAATAAACTTCAAAGCTCTCGGAGAGGCCAGAAAAAATAGGTTCCAGAAAGTAGAAATATCCATTTAAAAAAACCAAGTTAGACAGCAATTGGGTGAGAAACGTTACTCGAGTTTTCGGGCGTTTCACTTCACCGCTCTTATGTACCTTTTTTCGGAATAGAGTCGCATATTTAGCGTTAAGAAAGAATATCATATTTACTGTCAAGGCATCGGCTGTGAAGATGCAATGACAGGCTTCATGACTAGAATTAGGACACTGGTCAACACTCGTTGGGTGCAAGGGGGACAGCAGAGTGGGACGAACGTTCGACTGAAAGTTTTTTGGGAAACACGGGAACATGATTGCGTTTACCAGGGTTGAAGTTTCCAGAACAAATTTTCAATGATCGTGTAGACTTGTATTTTATTACATAACAATAACAAGACAACAACAACAACGACGACGACGACAACTTTTTATACCACTTCTGTTGTTGTGACTGAGCACCATAAACAGTTTTTGACTGTATGAGGTTGTTAGCATCATCTTAAAGCTATGAGTTTAATTTTGCAGAAGGCACTACAATTATTTTGTACATGAAAAATTATGGAAGTTACAACTATTTGAATAAACGGTGCAATGAAAGGCAAAGTGGGAGAAAATTGCCACTCAAGCGTAGATACACCACTTCTACATGGGTAACCTCAAGTTCTGTCTACGTCACGGATTGACTTTCTATTCTTGGACAGACTATGCTACACGAAAAATTCCGCTACAAGAAGAAAGTGGAGAGAATGAGCTTCGCACTCAATGTGTGACACAAGACATGGGCAGAAGCCATGGCGCCGAAGTAAAAGCCTTTTTGGGGCTAATTAAATTCTAATTATCTTGTAGTCTTTAGGGAGCTGGGCTAATGAAACTTTTAAGCATTAGTATATGTTGGTCTGCATAGTATATCGGTAACAGAACAAATGTAGAGGGGTAATAGAGGCAGAAAACACCCCAAACAGAAAATGTATCTGTTTGAACCCAACTGATGTTACAGGGCTGTATCTCTGATACTTCATCGTCCGCCGCGGTGCACGCGTAAAACTCGTCATTCTCACTCTGAAAACGCGCATTTTCAGTCTGCAGCATGACTTGCATAACCACAGCCGTGTGATCGGCGCCGATTTATTTTGGTGCTTTCCGCTAGTCATTGGTTCGCCGGCGATACGCCTGGGATACTATGGCCTCAGTTGGGTACTCGTTCTTTCAGATGAGCAAGTCATACTAACAGGTAAAATATGATTCATTCTTGACAGCATTTTGATAATGTAGGCAAATGACTTCTTGTAAGGAACCTCATTCCGGCAAACTAAGATAGATTCACTGCTTTGCATATCCAATCCTGTGATCAAACGGAGCAAGAAGTAACATGTTGCGTTGTTTGCATTGGTCAGTAGTTCTTGTCTGTACTGACCAAGCAGCTCTCTACTGCATTCTCCTCGCCTAGGCACTAGCGCGGGTCTAAGTAAGTGTTGTGAAGGTTCTGGAAGGTGCCGGTACATCGTTGTGCTTTCAAGATGATTACGTCAGTCTCCGCGCCCTGGTCGTTGCTTAGTTACGTGACCTAGTCAGGGTAAATTTGTCTTGTCTGTGTCATGTGAGGACATGCAGCTTCCAAACAGTGGAGCGCATTGTAGTCGGTTCTGGAAGATTCTGGAATCTGTAGAAGGGTATATAAGCAGGGCGCGACGAGAGACGAGAGGGCGCACGCGACAGAAAAGGTGAGAGCTTAAGTAGAAGACATCTCAGTGCGAAAAGTCCTACATTAGGAGTGATTATGTCCCCAACAATCCAGTCTCGAGAATGAAGTTGTCATGGTGATGCTGATTACTGATTTTCGTCACCGTGCATCGACCAGTGTGTGTATAAAGTTGTTCGAAAACGACCACTAGATTCTGTGGACTTTGACTTCCCTGCTCAAGGGAGGAGAACTCCCGTACGAACAAAACTTTGCGAAAGGAGACAAGTTGCAACATAGCGCAGCCGGAGCAATGCACATGCAGTGTGACGCGTCTGCTCACCAGCAATGTTGAGGAGATCATGGTAGAAGGTCAGCTCGGGGATTTTGAATCTCTCGACCTCCTTTGCTACGTGGACAGACCACGTAAGCTCGCTTGAATTAGGAAAGAGGACTCTTTCAGTGAACTTCATCTTTGGGAAGAAAAGAAAGGTGCAGCGATGGTGTTGTAGGTCTATGCACTTTTTCAACCACTGTGACAGGCGATATATTTATTTTCATCACAGTTGTATTAAATCCAAGATATTTATTCGACTTGGCTCTCTTCCTTTTCTGCATTCTGGCGCGCGTTCGAGATACGTGACGTTACGCGATCCAAATTGGGTCGTTCAGCATGACCGTGCGCCGTTTACGTTTTCCCATTCTCGCCCACTCACTCCGGGCTCCAAGAGCGACTGATTTGCGTGCGCCTCGCCCACGTATCACCTCCTCCGCCCCACACCTCATCAGTCATCGGTTCAGGAGTGTCTGCGTAGACCAAGGAAGACCATCGACCGAGGTTCACATCGACGGCAACCATTACAAGGCACTGATCGACTCAGGAGCGACCATTTCTGGTTTGAGGACTGGTCTGCGCCCCTTCAAGAAGAATGAGGAATCGGCGATGGTGCTCACTGACGTCAGGAACAAATCAATCCTTGTGCATGACAGTATAGGTGAAGGCGGGTGAACTTGGTATTTCTCACCCCTTCGTGATCGCCGACGTAGAAGATGACATCATCCTGGGGACAGACTTCTGCAGAAGCATTGCTGCGTGATTGACTGGGGACTGTCCCTCCTGCTGATTGATGGGTACCACGTACAGTTGAAGGGTCTTGTGGGTAAAGGGACAGCTTCGCTTCGTCTTTCTGAGGCATCGATGCGGATCACCGCTCAAGGGACGCCTCTGGCTGCTGCACAGAGACAGGACCCTGACCTGCAGCCCATCATCCGCTGGATGGAAGACAACCCTGTTCGCCCATTCTGGAAGGCGGTCGCCGTTACCACCCTTGTCACCAAGGCATACTGGACCCAGTGGGATGCCCAACAGCTGACGGATGGAGCCCTGTTCAGAAATTGGATGGACAAGAAGGGAGCAACCTGCCGCCTTCTCCCTGTTCTGCCGAGAGCCACGCAGGAGGAAGCGCGGAGACAGCTACGTGACGACTCAGCAGCTGGCCATCTTGGAAGGCGGAAGACGTACCGACGCGTCTGTGAGCGGTACTTCTGGATTGGTCGGCACAAGTCCGTTCGCGACTTGGATCGGCGTTGTGCCATCTGTGCCTCACAGACAAGACCCCGCAGTCATCGTAGTGGCCTTACCAAGACTTACAGTTCTGCTGTGATGCCAAAGCCACTGATGGATACCCCCCCGTGACGTGCCCCAGTGTGTGGAGCTGCTCTGGGGTAAGCTGTAGGCAGCGCGAACGTCCTCAAGGGCCCACTTGCAGCGGAGCTTGGACGGAATGAAGTCTGGTTACCACCACAAGGCCGATAACCAGATCTCTACTGAGGGCACTGCACCGTGGTTCTCCAACCTACTAGTTAAGAGGGACTGCACCACCAAATTGGTCCGGCCACAAAAAGGACGTTTCAAGATGGTGGACAAGGTGCCCGAAGGGGTGTACAGTATCCAGTAGAGCCTTCGCCTCGTGCACACCCCCGTATCGTAAACCGTGCCCGTCCCTGGAGGTACCATAGAGACCTACCGCCAGACTGGCGGCAGTCGCCACAACGCCTCCCTGATTCAACCGACGAAGAGCCTACAGAGAGAGACAGTGTACCAGGACCTTCCTACCCACCCACCCACCCTCTATCCCACACAAAATTCACACAATAACACAGGTTACAATCAATTCATGGTAACGAAATACCACGTTGAAAATAGCCACAAAGTGAATTTAGAATAAGATGAAAGTATCTAGGATGACTGCATAAGAAAAGTATGTAGTTTTTAAATTTCTCTAAAGATTTCGCAATTTTTAGAGAATTGGATAGTGTGTTCCACATAGTAGCCCCTGAATAAGATAGGCTATGTTTAAACAAATCAATCCTAGGTTGTGGTATTATAAAGTTATGTACACGAATATTTGAATGTTGGAATACGTTTATCAAATAATCAGGCACATCATAATCATTAATTCTTTTCATTAAGACACATTTATTGAATTGTAAATGCTTATGAAAAGGCAATATGTTAAGTTCTTTCATTTTGTCATTTGTAGATAGTGAACTATCCGTTATCATAAGCTTAGAGGCTCTTCGATACAATGACTTCAGCCTTTTCAAGTTAGCGTCATTACAGCCATCCCAAAGTGTTGACGCATAATTAACGTGAGATAAGATATGAGCATGGAAGAAGATTTTGCAAGTTTGAACGTCAACACTATGTCTTAATTTGGAGAGAATAAATAGATTAATTGATATTGTTTTACAAATATAATCAATGTGTGATTGCCATCCTAAATGATCATCAATTATTACACCAAGAACTTTGTGCTCAACAATTCTTTCGATTCTCAAAGAATCAAGAACAAGAGGAAGAGATAAAGGATATATTTGATGTTTTTGTCTCGTAGTTATCACCATATATTTCGTTTTGGAAGGATTAATGACCATATGATTTGAAGAGCACCAGGAACGTATTTCATCCAGGCTCCCTTGAAGTTTTACTGCCACACATTCAGTCCTGACATCTGAGGTTGAAAGTGTTACATCATCAGCAAACATATCACATGTAACCTCTTTATCAGAGATTTATAATGGTAGGTCATTGATGAATAGGCAGAACAAAAGAGGACCTAAGACAGAACCTTGTGGCACACCCACTTGTAAATGGCCACAAAAAGAAGCATGTCCATTGAAATAGACATACTGCTGTCTGTCTTTTAAGAATGATTGAAAGAATTACACCGTGTTACAACCATTTAGATATTGTGATACTTTTTCAATCAAAATGTCATGATGAACCATGTCAAACGCTTTCATTAGATCAAGAAAGATGGAACCAATCAAGTGTGACCTATTAATGGCACATAGCCAAGAATCAATCAATCAGAGAGAAGAGAGAGAGAGAGAGAGAGAGAGAGAGAGAGAGAGAGAGAGAGAGAGAGAAAATCGACGGTAAACAACGAACTGCTTGCTAATCCATGTCTTCCCAGACCTTTAGCACTCAGAAAATCCAATTGTAAAGCTTTTTAAAAGCGTTTTCAGCGATAGAGATAAATTGATTTATGTTGAATCTACAACCAAAAAAAGTTCAGATCGACCTACCGACCCTAATTTTGGGGCCCATATGACCATCGTAATTTTTTTTTGCCTAATGAGGAATTTGAGCTAAAGCTACCCATAATACACAGGCTTTCTGTTAAATTACATTATCGCCATCTATAGTTGAAATGCATCCCAAATACCATCATCATTAATTGAAGCCTTTCATAAAGGAAAGTTCCGAACGTGATGTATCTTTATTTCAGGCACGATAACTGCTATCCTTACGCATGATCTCTTGTAAACATGCGCCTTGAGCATGTCTTAACTAATGGTAAGGCGCTATATAAATCCACACATTATTATTATTATTATAAACATTGCAGTTGCGAACATGAGTTACAGCAAGGAGTAAAGGATCTTTGCTTACAATTACAGATCGTGACCATGATGTCCAAGAATGAATCTCTTTACCTATATTTGAAGACGTTACTAGTGAATGACGGGGCATGAGCCATGTGAAACCTATCTTTTGGAGAATCTCTCTCTCTCTCTCTCTCTCTCTCTCTCTCTCTCTCTCTCTCTCTCTCACTCCTCACACACACACACACACACACACACACACACACACACACACACACACACACACACACACACACACACACACAAACTGTGAGTATTTTTATTTTACTCAAGACAAAACTGGCTACATCCTTCTGTCTCATCGACACGAGACACAGCATATCTAGCGCAGAGTGACCGATGGACAGAGAACTTCCTAATGCCCAGGGCAGGAAGTTGACCATTTCTGTCACGCTCAGTGGAGACGGACAGTTGTGGTCACTCAGTGGTCACCTTGCAGCCGAGAAATCCACACTGCTCCACAACCTCCTGTCTTGACTGACTTGGTCTCTGGTACAACCATGGAATGCTGGACTTTGATGCAATACTGATTGTTCATCCTCCTCATGATGCGTACGTAAACTGATGAACTTTCCCTATATCTGTCTCCCTATCTCTGTCTATCTAGCTCTGTCTCTCTGTGTCTCTGTCTCTCTGACTCTGTGTCTCTCTGTCTCTGTATCTCTCTGTCTCTGTATCTCTCTGGCTCTGTGTCTCTCTGTCTCTGTATCTCTCTGTCTGACTGTCTCTGTCTCTATGTCTTTGTCTCAGTCTCTTCTCCATGCATTCCGTTGCACTCTGCTTCATCTCTGCTACGATGTAGCAGCCTCAAGAGTTTTGATTGGTTGGTTTTATTTAATAACTTTAAAAGCACATTATCATCAAAAGTATTGGGTTTTGGAGGCCCTCTTTGAACACACGAATCCCCTAAATTATTTAACACTCAAATGTATCCCTCTTGATCGAAGAAACGACTTAATAAAAGCATGAGGGTCGAAAATCATTCATACACAATCTTTGGTGACGTTTCACCCAGTGGCAGAGGTCAACTTCATGTCAAGGTCGCGCAGCAGCTAGAGCATCTCAGAAGGCGCTCTAACTGCTTCACACTAGAGTGCGCCACTTGCTGTGCCTAGCAACGATGAAACTACAGAACCCGTAGCCGCATTTGATTGGCTCATACTAAACAGAACTAACTGGAAGTCACTCCACGGACTTGCACAGTAAACATGCTTCGAACCATGCAGTTTACATACCATGGAAGTGGCAAACGTGCCGATTGCTTTCAAATTTGGAAGAAATGAATGTTTTCGTGCTCTCATCACCGTGGCAGAGTGGATTGTATGTCTTGGTTTGATATCTGTAGTAAACGTCGGTATTTATACCCATGACTGCAACGAAGTAGCAGACGACACACATTTTGGGATTTCCTTGACCTTCCTCTATGACTGGTGATGGTTATCTTTCTTTTGTTATTATGGATTATTATTAATGGATTTTCGACCCTTATGCTTTTATAAAGTTGTCTATTCGATCAAGATGGATATACTTGAATGTGAACTCATTTAGGGGATTCATGTATTCAAAGAGGGCCTCCAAAACCATCTACTTGTAATGGTAACGTGCTTTTTAAGTAATTAAAGAAACCGACCAATCGAAACTCCTGAGCCTGCTACATCGTAGCAGAGATGAAGCAGAGTGAAACGGAACGTAGGGATACATGTTTAGACACACCTTTTTTCCGCGCCAGTGCAAAAAACAAAATGTGTGTCTAAACATAACGTGTGCGTCGATACTTTCATTGGACGATGTCAATTGATTTTATGTCATTTTTGCGCCAAAAGTTTGTCGCGCCATGCTGATTGGACGGTTGCTTCGCGCCTTTCTACAAGTAGATCACAGAGGTTTCCCAGGTCTATTCATATCAACGGACGATTTACCCCATATGTATCTGTACAGGGGACAATTTAGAGACAAAACGGGTGTCCAAACATAAAACGGGTGTCCAAACATAAAACGGACGTTGATTTACGGATAGATCAGGAAATTTCAGTCGATTGAAATGACAAGAAGCGTTCATGTCGCAACAAAAAATGGTCAACTCACGGGTTAGGTGATGCAGCACAAACGCTGGGAGATTTGGCATCCCCTCCCCCTCCCCTCCCCCCCTTGTTACTTTTGCAGACGATGGGAGGGCTTTGTGGGGGTAGGGTGTGTGTGTGTGTGTGTGTGTGTGGGTGGGGGGGGGTGTGTGACGGGACGGAGGGCGAGTGCGGGGAAAGTTTCTGGCAGGTAGGGAGGAATGTAAAATCTCCGAGTGCCAAGTGATCAATGATTGCTTCCGGACTGGCACCTTCCCTAGTGTTTTCAAGCAGGCATTAGTTAAGCCGCTCTTGAAGAAGCAGGACCTGGATCCAAGCAAACTTAGTAATTATAGACCAGTCTCCAATCTTTCTTTTCTGTCAAAATTGTTAGAGAAGTTAGCTTTGCAGCAGCTGCTGGAGCACGTGTCCCAGTATGACCTTTTGGCCCGTTTTCAATCCGCGTACCGTGCTCATCATTCCACCGAAACAGCTCTGCTCCGTGTTCTAAACGATCTTCTCGTTGCTTCTGATAATTCCAAAGTTTCTCTTCTTACTCTGTTGGACTTGAGTGCCGCGTTCGACACAATAGACCATGGAATTCTTCTCACCCGTCTTAGAAACGTTTTTGGCATTGGGAACTTAGCACTCTCCTTCCTGCATTCATATCTCTCAGAACGTAGACAGACTGTTTCGATCTCGGGTTTTGCTTCTGATCCTACACCTCTCAAGTACGGAGTCCCTCAGGGCTCTGTTCTGGGTCCTCTGCTGTTTCTACTGTACACCCAACCACTCTCCAATGTAATTGACAGTCATTCAGTCTCTCACAGTGAATTTGCTGATGATACCCAGCTCTACAACTCCTCCCATCCCAGTCAAATCCACTCTCTTCTTTCTACCAGCGAACACTGTATCTCTGACGTGAAACGGTGGATGACCCGGAACAAGCTCCAACTCAATGACTCAAAAACTGAAGCACTCCTGGTGGGCGGCGGAGGCAAATCGGATCAGGCCCTCAAACTAACCATTGGTCACAGTGACATCGTCTTCTCTCAGTCTGTTAGAAATTTAGGCGTCATGTTTGACGATGATCTGTCAATGAGATCTCATGTCAACAAAGTCTGTCAGTTAGCATATTACGAGCTAAGGAAAATTAGTACCATTCGTCATTATCTTTCTCAGCAGGCCACCAAAACGCTCATCACATCACTTGTCCTGTCTCGTCTCGACTATGGAAACTCTCTTCTCGCTGGCATCCCTGACACTCTGCTTAACAAACTCCAGAAAGTTCAGAATTGTGCTGCTAGGCTAGTTTTTCGATGTCCCAAGCGTACCCATGTCTCATCACTCCTACATACACTTCACTGGCTCCCCATCTCTCAGAGGATAGATTATAAACTTGCTACTTTGTGCTTCAAGGCCATCGACAACACCGCACCACACGCTCTTACAGAAATTCTTGCAGTCTACACGCCCTCCAGATCTCTACGCTCAGCTGCTGACTCTAGAATGCTCAAGGTCCCCCGCCGTAATAAGAAAACTCAAGGACAGCGTGCCTTCTCCTATATCGGACCTGTAACCTGGAATAGTCTCCCTCTCTCAGTCCGTCATTCTGACACTCTGCCCCAGTTCAAAAGTGCTCTAAAGACCCACCTCTTCCGATCCGCCTTTCCCGCTGAGCTGCTTCGCCTTACTTGACCTGGCCTGCAAGTGCTGTGTGTATTGTATAGTTTGTTCTATTTGTTTTATTGCCCTCCTGCCTGCCTGCCTGCCTGCCTGCCCTCCTGCCTGCCCTCCTGCCTGCCTGTCTGCCTGCCTGCCCTCCTGCCTGCCTGCCTGCCTGCCCTCCTGCCTGCCTGCTCCTGCCTGCCTGCCCTGCCTGCCTGCCCTCCTGCCTGCCTGCCTGCCCTCCTGCCCTCCTGCCTGCCTGTCTGCCTGCCTGCCCTCCTGCCTGCCTGCCCTCCTGCCTGCCTGCCTGCCCTGCCCTCCTGCCTGCCTGCCTGCCTGCCTGCCACCCTGCCCTCCTGCCTGCCTCCTGCCTGCCTGCCTGCCACCCTGCCCTCCTGCCTGCCTGCCTGCCTGCCTGCCTGCCACCCTGCCATCCTGCCTGCCTGCCTGCCTGCCTGCCTGCCCTCCTGCCTACCTGTCTGCCCTCCTGCCTGCCTGTCTGCCATCCTGCCCTCCTGCCTGCCTGCCCTCCTGCCTGCCTGCCCTCTTGCCCTCCTGCCTACCTGTCTGCCTGCCTGCCTGCCACCCTGCCCTCCTGCCTGCCTGCCTGCCTGCCTGCCCCCCTGCCCTGCCTGCCTGCCTGCCTGCCTGCCTGCCACCCTGCCCTCCTGTCTGCCTGCCTGCCTCCTGCCCTCCTGCCTGCCTGCCTGCCTGCCTGCCTCCTGCCCTCCTGCCTGCCTGCCTGCCTGCCTGCCTGCCCTCCTGCCCTCCTGCCTGCCTGCCTGCCCTCCTGCCCTCCTGCCTGCCTGTCTGCCACCCTGCCCTCCTGCCTGCCTGCCTGCCACCCTGCCCTCCTGCCTGCCTGTCTGCCTCCTGCCCTCCTGCCTGCCTGCCTGCCCTCCTGCCTGCCTGCCTGCCACCCTGCCCTCCTGCCTGCCTGCCTGCCCTCCTGCCTGCCTGCCCTCCTTCCTGCCTGCCTGCCCTCCTGCCCTCCTGCCTACCTGCCTGCCTGCCCTGCCTGCCTGCCTGCCTGCCCTCCTGCCTGCCTGCCTGCCTGCCTCCTGCCTGCCTGCCCTCCTGCCTGCCTGTCTGCCGTCCTGCCCTCCTGCCTGCCTGCCTGCTCCTGCCTGCCTGCCTGCCTGCCTGCCCTCCTGCCTGCCTGCCTGCCTCGCCACCTGCCTCCTGCCTGCCTGCCTGGCCTCCTGCCTGCCTGCCTGCCCTCCTTCCTGCCTGCCTGCCCTCTTGCCCTCCTGCCTGCCTGCCCTCCTGCCCTCCTGCCCTCCTGCCTGCCTGCCCTCCTGCCCTACCTGCCTGCCTGCCTGCCATCCTGCCCTCCTGCCTGCCTGCCTGCCTGCCCTCCTGCCTGCCTGCCTGCCCTCCTGCCTGCCTGCCTGCCTGCCTGCCTGCCCTCCTGCCTGCCTGCCTGCCCTCCTGCCCTCCTGCCTGCCTGCCCTCCTGCCCTCCTGCCTGCCTGCCTGCCTGCCTGCCCTGCCTGCCTGCCTGCCTGCCTGCCCCTGCCCTCCTGCCTGCCTGCCCTCCTGCCTGCCTGCCCTGCCTGCCTGCCCTCCTGCCTGCCTGCCCTCCTGCCTGCCTGTCTGCCTGCCTGCCCTCCTGCCTGCCTGCCCTCCTGCCTGCCTGCCTGCCCTCCTGCCTGCCTGCCCTCCTGCCTGCCTGCCTGCCTGCCCTCCTGCCTGCCTGCCCTCCTGCCTGCCTGCCTGCCTGCCTGCCTCCTGCCTGCCTGCCTGCCTGCCTGCCCTCCTGCCTGCCTGCCCTCCTGCCTGCCTGCCTGCCTGCCTGCCCTCCTGCCTGCCTGCCCTCCTGCCTGCCTGCCTGCCTGCCTGCCCTCCTGCCTGCCTGCCCTGCCTGCCTGCCTGCCCTCCTGCCTGCCTGCCTGCCTGCCTGCCCTCCTGCCTGCCCTCCTGCCTGCCTGCCCTGCCTGCCTGTGCCTGCCTGCCTGCCCTCCTGCCTGCCTGTCTGCCTGCCTGCCCTCCTGCCTGCCTGCCCTCCTGCCTGCCTGCCTCCTGCCTGCCTGCCCTCCTGCCTGCCTGCCTGCCCTCCTGCTGCCTCCTGCCTGCCTGCCTCCTGCCTGCCTGCCCTCCTGCCTGCCTGCCTGCCCTCCTGCCTGCCCTCCTGCCTGCCTGCCCTCCTGCCTGCCTGCCCTCCTCCTGCCTGCCTGCCTGCCTGCCCTCCTGCCTGCCTGCCTGCCTGCCTGCCCTCCTGCCTGCCCTCCTGCCTGCCTGCCTGCCTGCCTGCCCTCCTGCCTGCCTGCCCTCCTGCCTGCCTGCCCTCCTGCCTGCCTGCCTGCCTGCCTCCTGCCTGCCTTGCCTGCCTGCCTGCCCTCCTGCCTGCCTGCCTGCCTGCCCTCCTGCCTGCCTGCCTGCCTGCCTGCCCTCCTGCCTGCCTGCCCTCCTGCCTGCCTGCCTCCTGCCTGCCTGCCCTCCTGCCTGCCTGCCTGCCCTGCCTGCCCTCCTGCCTGCCTGCCTGCCTGCCTGCCTGCCTGCCCTCCTGCCTGCCTGCCTGCCTGCCTGCCTGCCTGCCTGCCTGCCTGCCCTCCTGCCTGCCTGCCCTCCTGCCTGCCTGCCTGCCTGCCTGCCTGCCCTCCTGCCTGCCTGCCTGCCTGCCTGCCCTCCTGCCTGCCTGCCTGCCTGCCTGCCTGCCTGCCTGCCTGCCTGCCCTCCTGCCCTCCTGCCTGCCTGCCCTCCTGCCTGCCTGCCCTCCTGCCTGCCTCCTGCCTGCCTGCCCTCCTGCCTGCCTGCCCTCCTGCCTGCCTGCCCTCCTGCCTGCCTGCCTGCCTGCCTGCCTGCCTGCCTGCCTGCCCTCCTGCCTGCCTGCACCTCCTGCCTGCCTGCCTGCCCTCCTGCCTGCCTGCCCTCCTGCCTGCCTGCCCTCCTGCCTGCCTGCCTGCCTGCCCTGCCTGCCTGCCTGCCTGCCTGCCTGCCTGCCCTCCTGCCTGCCTGCCTGCCTGCCTGCCTGCCTGCCTGCCTGCCTGCCCTCCTGCCTGCCTGCCTGCCTGCCTGCCTGCCTGCCTGCCTGCCTGCCTGCCTGCCCTCCTGCCTGCCTGCCCTCCTGCCTTCCTGTCTGCCTGCCCTCCTGCCTGCCTGCCCTCCTGCCTGCCTGCCCTGCCTGCCTGCCTGCCTGCCTGCCCTCCTGCCTGCCTGTCTGCCTGCCCTCCTGCCTGCCTGCCTGCCTGCCCTCCTGCCTGCCTGCCTGCCCTGCCTGCCTGCCTGCCTGCCTGCCTGCCTGCCCTCCTGCCTGCCTGCCTGCCTGCCTGCCTGCCTGCCTGCCTGCCCTCCTGCCTGCCTGCCTGCCTGCCTGCCTGCCTTCCTTCCTGCCTGCCCTCCTGCCTGCCTGCCTGCCTGCCTGCCTGCATGCCTGCCCTCCTGCCTGCCTGCCCTGCCTGCCTTCCTTCCTGCCTGCCTGCCCTCCTGCCTGCCTGCCTGCCCTCCTGCCTGCCTGCCCTCCTGCCTGCCTGCCCTCCTGCCTGCCTGCCTGCCTGCCTGCCCTCCTGCCTGCCTGCCTCTGCCTGCCTGCCTGCCTGCCTGCCTGCCTGCCCTCCTGCCTGCCTGCCCTCCTGCCTCCTGTCTGCCTGCCTGCCTGCCTGCCTGTCTGCCCTCCTGCCTGCCTGCCTGCCTGCCTGCCTGCCTGCCTGCCCCTCCTGCCTGCCTGCCTGCCTGCCTGCCTGCCTGCCTGCCTGCCCTCCTGCCTGTCTGCCTGCCTGCCCTCCTGCCTGCCTGCCTGCCTGCCCTCCTGCCTGCCTGCCCTCCTGCCTGCCTGCCTGCCTGCCTGCCTGCCTGCCTGCCCTCCTGCCTGCCTGCCCTCTGCCCTCCTGCCTACCTGTCTGCCTGCCTGCCCTCCTGCCTGCCTGCCCTCCTGCCTACCTGTCTGCCTGCCTGCCCTCCTGCCTGCCTGCCCTCCTGCCTACCTGCCTGCCTGTCTGCCTGTCTGCCTGCCCTCCTGCCTGCCTGCCCTCCTGCCCTCCTGCCTGCCTGTCTGCCTGCCTGCCCTCCTGCCTGCCTGCCCTCCTGCCTCCTGCCTCCTGTCTGCCTGCCTGCCCTCCTGCCTGCCTGCCTCCTGCCCTCCTTCCTCCTGCCTGCCTGCCTCCTGCCCTCCTGCCTGCCTGTCTGCCTGCCTGCCCTCCTGCCTGCCTGCCCTCCTGCCCTCCTGCCTGCCTGCCCTCCTGCCTGCCTGTCTGCCTGCCTGCCTGCTCCTGCCTGCCTGCCTGCCTGTCTGCCTGCCTGCCCTCCTGCCTGCCTGCCCTCCTGCCCTCCTGCCTGCCTGCCCTCCTGCCCTCCTGCCTCTGCCTGCCTGCCCTCCTGCCTGCCTGCCTGCCCTCCTGCCCTCCTGCCTGCCTGCCCTCCTGCCCTCCTGCCTACCTGTCTGCCTGCCTGCTCTCCTGCCTGCCTGCCTGCCCTCCTGCCCTCCTGCCTGCCTCCTGCCCTCCTGCCTACCTGTCTGCCTGCCTGCCCTCCTGCCTGCCTGCCCCTGCCCTCCTGCCTACCTGTCTGCCTCCTGCCCTCCTGCCTGCCTGCCTGCCTGCCCTCCTGCCCTCCTGCCTGCCTGCCTGCCCTGCCTGCCTGCCTGAACTCTTGCCCTCCTGCCTGCCTGTCTGCCTGCCTGCCCTCCTGCCTGCCTGCCCTCCTGCCTGCCTGCCTGCCCTCCTGCCCTCCTGCCCTCCTGCCTACCTGTCTGCCTGCCTGCCCTCCTGCCTGCCTGCCCTCCTGCCCTCCTGCCTGCCTGCCCTCCTGCCTGCCTGCCTCCTGCCTCCTGCCCTCCTGCCTGCCTGCCCTCCTGCCTCCTGCCTACCTGTCTGCCTGCCTGCCCTCCTGCCTGCCTGCCCTCCTGCCCTCCTGCCTACCTGTCTGCCTGCCTGCCCTCCTGCCTGCCTGCCCTCCTGCCCTGCCTGCCTGCCCTCCTGCCTGCCTGCCCTCCTGCCTGCCTGCCTGCCTGCCTCCTGCCCTCCTGCCTGCCTGCCTGCCTGCCTGCCTGCCTGCCTGCCTCCTGCCTGCCTGCCTGCCCTCCTGCCTGCCTGCCCTCCTGCCTGCCTGCCCTCCTGCCTGCCTGCCCTCCTGCCTGCCTGCCCTCCTGCCTGCCTGCCCTCCTGCCTGCCTGCCCTCCTGCCTGCCTGCCTGCCTGCCTGCCTGCCCTCCTGCCTGCCTGCCCTCCTGCCTGCCTGCCCTCCTGCCTGCCTGCCCTCCTGCCTGCCTGCCCTCCTGCCTGCCTGCCCTCCTGCCTGCCTGCCTCCTGCCTGCCTGCCTCCTGCCTGCCTGCCCTCCTGCCTGCCTGCCCTCCTGCCTGCCTGCCCTCCTGCCTGCCTGCCCTTCTGCCTGCCTGCCCTTCTGCCGTCCTGCCTGCCTGCCCTCCTGCCTGCCTGCCCTCCTGCCTGCCTGCCTGCCCTCCTGCCTGCCTGCCTGCCCTCCTGCCTGCCTGCCCTCCTGCCTGCCTGCCTGCCCTCCTGCCTGCCTGCCCTCCTGCCTGCCTGCCCCTCCTGCCTGCCTGCCCTGCCTGCCTGCCTGCCTGCCCTCCTGCCTGCCTGCCCTCCTGCCTGCCTGCCCTCCTGCCTGCCTGTCTGCCTGCCTGCCTGCCTGCCTGCCCTCCTGCCTGCCTGCCCTCCTGCCTGCCTGCCCTCCTGCCTGCCCTCCTGCCTGCCTGCCCTCCTGCCTGCCTGCCCTCCTGCCTGCCTGCCCTCCTGCCTGCCTGCCCCTTCCTGCCTGCCTGCCCTCCTGCCCTCCTGCCCTCCTGCCTGCCTGCCTGTCCTCCTGCCTGCCCTCCTGCCTGCCTGCCCTCCTGCCTGCCTGCCTGCCCTCCTGCCTGCCTGCCTGCCTGCCCTCCTGCCTGCCTGCCCTCCTGCCTGCCTGCCCTCCTGCCTGCCTGCCATCCTGCCATCCTGCCTGCCTGCCCTCCTGCCTGCCTGCCCTCCTGCCTGCCTGCCCTCCTGCCTTGCCTGCCCTCCTGCCTGCCTGCCTTCCTTCTGCCTGCCTGCTCTCCTGCCTGCCTGCCTCCTGCCATCCTGCCTGCCTGCCATCCTGCCTGCCTGCCCTCCTGCCTGCCTGCCCTCCTGCCTGCCTGCCTGCCTGCCTGCCTGCCTGCCCTCCTGCCTGCCTGCCTGCCTGCCCTCCTGCCTGCCTGCCCTCCTTCTTGCCTGCCTGCTCTCCTGCCTGCCTGCCATCCTGCCATCCTGCCTGCGTGCCCTCCTGCCTGCCTGCCATCCTGCCATCCTGCCTGCCTACCCTCCTGCCTGCCTGCCCTCCTACCCTCCTGCCTGC
>JAWQFJ010002150.1:12500-17500 GCA_034096865.1 Theodoxus fluviatilis | reverse complement strand
ATTGTCAGTCCTGTTCAAATATAATTACTGAATTTTAAAATATATTGACAGTAGCACAACATTTGTTCAGTGGGACTACTTGCATCATATCTGAAGGTCTTAGATGTCATTTTTCGTCTTCAGTTTCGACTGGAACTGATAACGAATGGTCTGTGTGGAGGGTTTTCATGCATGCCATGCCAAACATAACTTTATTATGAGAGTAAATCACTGCACACCGAAGGTTCACATTCTGTCCGGAATACATAACTAGCGGTAGTTCAAGTTGTCACAATACACTCATCACGTTGCAAGTCGGAACATTTGCAGATTAGCACTTAAAACATGTATTTACTCAATTTGCGAAAAAGGGTATGAAATGTTCATACCAAAGCAACTCTGGAACAACTGTTATGCCCTTGTCAGTAAAGGCATCCCCTCCCTTTTCTCTAGCATATCCAAATATGTGACTCTTTTTCACGAGCTGAGTCGTAACTCGCACACAACAAAAACGCAGTAGAGGCTGGCAAAGGTGATGAAGGTGGATTTCGTGCACTTTGACGTTTTGGCAAAACTGAATCCTATATACACTTACTTTTCATGATCGAATGTTGGTAAGTTTCTTTTTCGTTTAAAAGACACCACAAATTACACTTTGTTGCATCTACCCTTTCTAAAGTATCATTAATTATCTTCCTCCTTTTTGCATTTTAGTTGAATAACAACCATTATGTTTTGTCAAGATCAAATAATTTTCCATCTATTTATCATTCTGTGTTCAGAAATAGATTGTATATATCAACCTGCCAATTGTTTTAGCTAATATATGCATTTAAAAGGCCCGTTGCAAGGAAACCTGTGGATAAAGTTTTAAAATCTTTGATACTTGATTTCTCAAAATAGCCGTCGACGCATCACATCTCTTTGACGGAGTATAACGTGTTCAGTTTTTGGAGTGGAAGTTTGATTTGTATATCAAATGAAAGATGAGTTTTTGCAATTTTTGAAAATATAAATCTCAAATCTACTTTTTGCGAGTTAAGACTCAGTTTGTGAAATCGGGTTACATATATTATTTTCGTCAAAGTTGATAAGTTTGTGTTTACTTTGTACCCATTTGATCTCGCTCTTCCATGGACTTTTCAACTTTACGGAATAAACTGCCTGCTTTCTGTACCTGTAGGACTACCAGCTGGTGCCTTTGCGAAAGTCAGTGCTGGAACTAATCAAACACTTGACTGCTAGATCATTAGATGGAGATAATTCTCAATCAGCTTCGACGCAGATTCCAGATACAGGAATGATGATGTCGGCCACGTGGTACGTTTGCCAGGTAATCACATGTGACAACCAAATCGCTCAAGCTACTATGAGGTTTGACCATATATTGCAGTGCCTCTTGTTGTTGCCTCACTCTGGCTGCTGCAGCTGTCCCGTCTGGTGACCAGGACTGCCACGCTGGTAGGAACCGTGTATTTGTATCGCAGTCTTGGGTTGTCTTGTGCAAGAAGCATGGACAGAGTGATGGGAACTTGTCTTGCGTTGCGTCTGTGCTGAGTGCTCAGACTGTATTAACGTTTGCCTCTCTCTCTCTCCTCTCTCTCTCTCTCTCTCTCTCTCTCTCTCTCTCTCTCTCTCTCTCTCTCTCTCTCTCTCTGAAACTCATAATTGTGATATTATGTTGTGTGTGAATTTGAATGCGCGAACACCTTCTTACGGTTTAGATGATGATAATGCAATATTTTATGTGCGTATGGAATCAAAGAACTCGAGTTTTTCCAGAGTTTTTTTACTAAACGAGTTTGGACGATTGTTATTAACCGTATGCACTGCATATGACCTTAGAATTGTGAATGGTTTGTTTGATGGATATTTCATTCCGAAAGCAGTGTGATAAGATTCGTTTATAGAATAGCATGATCTCTGTTCTGGTTTTGATTCACAGCGTGTTGTTGATACAGTTTTTTTCTCCATATTTCTCTAGAACTAGATATTTCCGGAAGGGATGCGATTAGAGAAAACACAAGCGCCACGTCAGTTTAAAAACTTATCTGCGATGGGAATTTAGCCTGTGAATATGTTCATTATTTGCAGGAATGTCTTTCCCAATCAAATTTTAGTGAGTTAATGAATGTGACACAACGAGATGTGGACGAACTGTCTTGTACGGACCGCAGAGTTCCTTAAAAGAACGTTGAAGCAAAGACGGCAGTCGTATGTCACATGGTGCAATGGAAAGGAATGCGCTGTTGCCAAGGAAGCTGCGAGACGTCTTTAGCGCATGTATGTGCTTACAAACGATGAGAATGATGGACGTGTGTATATTGGCCTTAGAAATAAGTACAGGCAGATTGTTAAAACTAAGAAATAAGAATCCAGGGTAAATATGGGTACTGCATTGACCATGGATATCCGAGACGGTGCAAAGTTTGGGAGACAAAATTAAAATGTAGGTACAAAATTCAGAGTTCTATCTCAGCTTTCTTTACATACACGCTACGATCATTTTAAGAGGATTTTCCTTGCCTGCTGTCTGCCTATTGCAATTGTTTCGTACTATCTAAAGGAAACAAATACACAGACGAAAGTGATTTGAATTTCCCCATCACTAGAGAAGAACTTTCAGATGCTTTGAGGCACACAAGAAATTTTTCCTCAGCAGGTACAGACGAAATATTTGCCGAAATGCTGAAATCTACTAAACAGTTGATGTTTCACTTTCTAGTAGAACTGTTTATCTCGAATTTCGATAACGATATGCTTTTTGATGTTTGGTCAGAGGCTATAATTGTACCGGAGGCCAGTTGACGATCCAAATAATTACGGAGCTATTGCCATATCAATCACATTTAGCAAAGAGGCGGGCTTCAGAAAAGGGTATGGTAATGTTGACGACATATTTATTCTACATGGTGTCTGCAGGAAACATTTGTGTAGGCACAGACAATTTTATGTCGGGAATGTTGATTTTATGAAAGCGTTTGGTACGGTAAACAGTGGCATTCTATGGACAATTTTACGAAAGGATGGAATAACTGGCAAACTTTTGAATATCCTGATAGCTGTGTACAGATCAGTGCGATACTGTGTACGAGGAAGAGAATGGCAGACTGACTTCTTCGAATGTTCCTCGGGACTGAAGCAGGGCTGTAAACTCAGTCTGATCTTGCTTTTCTTCCTAAGTAACTCCCTAGCCAATGAAATCGCTGCGAACAAAAAGTACGGTATTTAGTTTTTATCCACTTCGCCAGACGAGTGGTCTTCTCTTTGCGAAGGATGTACTTCTGCTATCAGACAAATCTATAGGGCTTCAAAGCCAATTCAACTGTCTAGAAATGGCAGCAAATAGACTTGTTCTCATTGTGAATATAGATGAAACAAAAGTGGTTGTGTACAGACCAGGTGGGCAGTTGGCCAAGCATGAGAAGTGGTTCCTTGGGGATGCCCAACTTGAAGTAGCCAGCGACTACAGGTATAAAGGTAACGTGTTATCAGCAAAAGTGGGCTCCAATGTAACGGAAACTGATTTAGTATCCAGAGCAAAAAACTGCTCTCTGATGTTGAATGAAGTCCTTGCGGAAGATTACTCATTAAAACCCTGATAGGTCATAGGTCGGTGTGTGTGGGTGTGTGTGTGGATGGGTGGGTGGGTGTCGGTGTGGGTGTCGGCGTGTGTGTCGGCGTGTGTGTCGGTGTTTAGGTGTATGTGTGTGTGTGTGTGTGTGTGTGTGTGTGTGTGTGTGCGTGTGTGTGTTGTGTGTGTGTGTGTGGGTGTGTGTGTGTGTCTGTGTGTATGTGTGTGTCTCGGTGTGTGTGTGTGTGTGTGTGTGTGTGTGTGTGTGTGTGTGTGCGTGTCGGTTTGTCTGTGTGTGTATGTGTGTGTGCCTGCGTGTGTGTGTGTGTGCCTCTGTGTGTGTGTGTGTGTGTGTGTCTGTGTGTGTATGTGTGTGTGCCTGCGTGTGTGTGTGTGCCTCTGTGTGTGTGTGTGTGTGTGTGTGTGTGTGTGTGTCGGTGTGTCGGTGTGTGTGTGTGTGTGTGTGTGTGTGTGTGTGTGTTTGGGGGTGGGGGTGGGGGGTTTGTTTGTATCCCTCTCTCATACTTGAGACAGCTTTGGTCGTGGACACACGTGTGCTTGGGACTTCCTTTTGACGAACAATTGTTTCCTTTGATGTGCTCGAGACTGCTCCTGACTGCTTGTGTGCTGCGACACGTCGACTGTCTTTTCCAACCCTCGCGTTGATTCGCAACACTTTTAGTCTTGATACAGTTTGATTCGTTTATTTTGTTGTTGTAAATATTCCTTCGAAACAGGCCACACCTATTCAAATAAACATTGGTCATTGTTTGCTTTGAAATGTTTTTGAATGGATCATCTCGTACCCCAAATGTAAAGTCTTATTGTGAAAGTGGTCGTTATCCTCTCTATTGGAATGCAGTCATTAGGTGCGTGAAATACTGGTTGAAGGTTATCAACGTGGAAGAAAGCGGATTTCCTCTGCTAATCTATGGACTGATGCAGCGAAATAGTGATGCTTTCCATGGTTCTTTGGTGTCAATGAAATCCTAACGAAACATGATTTTGGACGAGTATGGGAAATACATAATGTTTCAAATGAGCAATTGTGTCTGAAAACACTAAAAGGAAAACTGCAAAACGTATTTTGTCTTGAATGGCACTCAAAAATAAAACAACTTAACAGATATATATATATATACTGTACAGAGAGATAAAGTGTGCCATCACCAGAATGTTATTTGCAAGCCGTTTACACTTAAGAAAGCATGCAAGAATGTATTCATGCGCTTCCGTTTCGGGATTAGCGATTTGTTTAATCCCAGATTTCGATATCACCCTGGCCCATCACGAAACCTGAGTTCATCATGTAGAAAGAAAGATGAGGATGAAATCCACTTTGTTTTGGAATGCCCTGCTTTGTATGCTCCTCGTCAACAACATATCGCGGGGTATCTTGGAAGTAACTTCGGGGATGATTCTGATACTCTGCTTTCAGCAGAAAGTC
>JAWQFJ010002150.1:0-7500 GCA_034096865.1 Theodoxus fluviatilis | reverse complement strand
GAGAGAGAGAGACAGACAGACTGACTGACAGAGACAGAGAGATTGATTGATTGATCGATTGATTGAGTGATTGATTGATTGATTGATCTATTGGTTGATTGATTGATTGATTGATTGATTGATTGTGGCCGACGACCTGTCATGACAATAAAACTTACATGTATATATGTCGTGGCTAAAAGTCAGAATTGCCTAAATCTGGGAATTAGGCAGCCTTTTGCCTAATCCCTGAACTAGGCAACAGCGGTGCCGAATCTGTGAACTCAAAGTTTCTCGCCTGCCTGTAACGCGAAATAGGCAGCCTAATACGCGAAATAGGCAGCCTAATACGCGAAGTAGGCAAAAAGTGCCTATTTCACGTATTAGGCAAAAACTGAATAGATCTTTCTTCATTAAGCCAAGAAAATACGCGAATTAGCCTGCCTAATTCACAGATTAGCCAAGAATTGCCTGTTCCATTGCATTATTTGTAGTTTTGTTGTTTGCTTTCAGTTTCTTCTCTTTGCATTGTTGTTTGAAACTTTTTGACATTTTTATTTTTGATTTGGCAAGTTTTTGCTCTGCTTTACAAGTGTGATGCAGTTTTGGGTGAGTATTGTTTTCAAATTATATCTTGATAGAGGGAGCAAATGCGTTTGTGCTCATGTGTTACCAGTTAGTAAAAGTGGTATTCATGTAAATATTTTTCTGTCATAATTAGAGGCGATAAAATAAACAAAAACAAAAAACCCACACACACACTCACACAAAAATGAAATGAAGAGCTTATGAAGAGGAGAGCGTGATACGTTTAAAAATCCAGATGTCGCTTTCAACATTTATTTTCAACATTATTTTTAAGTGAGGCAAAAATAATAAGGACCAAAATCACACTGTACTCCCTCTCTCTCTCTCTCTCTCTCTCTCTCTCTCTCTCTCTCTCTCTCTCTCTCTCTCTCTCTCTCTCTCTCCCTCTCTCTCTCCCTCTCTCTCTCCCTGGTCCAGGCTACCAGCATTTGCTTGAGGTCACAATTTGATCTCTCCACACTGCCTTGGCTTTGGGGATGCCGAGGGGATCCATGCACAATGGTCAGTTTTGGCCACATTTCCTTCAACTCGCCAATGACCGAGGCAACAAATTCTCGACCATTGTCACTTTGAAGCACTGCTGGGGGAGATATCATGCAAAAAATAACAATGAGGTTGTAAGCCGTTTCGGACGCTGTCTTTGACGTCATAGGGCGCAAGAACACCATTTTTGAAAAGTGATCTTGGTAATTGAGAATGTACTTATAACGCCTGTCAGGAGAGGATTCCATCACGATCAAATCAACCTGGCCTCTCTCTGCCACATCTTTTGATTTGAGAGGTCGGACAACAAGACCTTTGTTGGGTTTTGTTTTCTTTTTCTGACAAGTATCACAGTTCTGCACAAAAGCAGCGATCATTTTTGGGTCACATTATAGTACTTTTCACTCAAGAAGTACCTCAACTTTTTTTCTCCTCCATGACCCGTTGACACGTGTGCGTCCATGAGCACATCAAATATTTATGTGGCTTTCAGGAGGTACTGCACAGCCTCGTCAGAATCCTTCCGGAGCTGAAAAATGGCATGGAAGCACGCATTACTTTGTTTAAATCAGCAAATGGCCTATTGCGCTCAGTCATTCCTAAATGTAAGGAGGATCATCAACATAATCCATCATCATCATCATCATCATCATCATCATCATCATCATCATTATCACCACTACCATCGTCATCATCACCATCAACATCATTATCACAATCAACATAATCGTCGTCGTCTTCATCATTATCCTCATCATCGCCGTCGTTAGTGGTTATTATCACATTCTGTTGAATGTTATCACATTTTGTTAAATGTGAACCGTTCTACACGCACACACACACTAGCGCATGGGGTGGGTGGGTGTGAGAGAGAGAGAGAGAGAGAGAGAGAGAGAGAGAGAGAGAGAGAGAGAGAGAGAGAGAGAGACGTACCTTGATCACTTTTTTCACCCCTCCGACGCTGATAACTTCGAATCTCTCCATGACATAATAGCATTTTCGGTTCAAAGGTGCATCCTTTGACAGCAGAGCAATTATTAGCTTGTAAGTATCCTCATCAGGCAGAACCCATTTTGAATAGTTTCCTTCTCGAAGGTGTTTTTCAAACCTCTCCTTAAAATCACCGGCCACCCTTCTAAGGAAATGTCACTGTGCTGTCAAGGTGTCAGCTTCTCTTCTGAACAACTGGCAAAAGTATAGGTTGTGAAGCTTGAGTTTTTATATTCTATGATTTGTTGTCACACACAAAAAATATTGTCTTGGTCAGATCTGAATTATTCAACACAGGACAGTCTGAAACTTTATTCAAACGTTAGAGAGGATATCAGCTCAGGTTACTAAAATGCTCAGTCGGAAACTTTTACTAATAAATACATGTATTTAAACAATCAATTGACTAGCAATTAATTGAAGTTTACAACATTGCCAAAGAGAATATATTTTACACGGAACAGGCAATTCTTGGCTAATCTGTGAATTAGGCAGGCTAATTCGCGTATTTTCTTGGCTTAATGAAGAAAGATCTATTCAGTTTTTGCCTAATACGTGAAATAGGCACTTTTTGCCTATTTCGCGTATTAAGCTGCCTTTTTCGCGTATTAGGCTGCCTATTTCGCGTTATAGGCAAGCGAGAAACTTGAGTTCAGACATTAGGCAGTGCTGTTGCCTATTCCTTGAAATAGGCAACAGCTGTGCCTAATTCCCAGATTTAGGCAATTCCGACTTTTAGCCACGACATATACATACCTAAAACAGAACGTGTTATGTACACATGTAAAATCAGAACAGTTGTGGAAAGTGAGCGTAATTATGCAAATGATAGCAGGCTTGATCTTATATTAATCATAGTTAGTATGCTCTTTGGAACATTGCACAATCATCGACAGAATACTTGGTGCATTACAAGAAAATTACTTGTACTGACTTGTCTGAATGACAATGATGTACATTTACATTTTATCTTGCATTTGTAACAATTTACGCATAATTGTCGATGGGATTTATTGCCCTCTCACAACGAAGTTTAAAAGCGTAAATTATATCCATTTAAACATCTCGCGTTTTCCTTATTTCACTTCCGTTTATCAGGTGTGCCATGTCATCACATCTTGCTTGTTGCAGGTTCTTTGAAAGAGACTTTTCTCTTAAATGGTCAAATGTATGGCTTAAAGAATGACTTTCATCCTCATACTCTCTACAAAATGGACACAATCTGCATCATAATTATGCGGGATGACGTAAGTTTGCCCCCGGTGCAAAATTCCCTACACGAAAACGTACATATGCATCCCTAAATTTTATAATAATAATTTCTTTCAGATAACTTTCGCACCGTAATATTTTCTTTAAAGACCTGTAGAAAGCAAATCGGTCATTTTCATTCATTTTCATGTGCCATTCTTGTTGGCAGCAGTCACAGAGCCTCTGTCTTAGTGACTGTACAAAACTCATGAATACGCTCACCATTTGTCTACACTTAGGTAAATCCCAATCTTGACAAACATCGTTCGACTGAATTAACACAATTCAACTTCGCACACACGTTTTATTTTAATACAATTAAGTAGGCCTGCTTTGACAGTTTGTTTACCGAGATCCTACTCAACCGTAACCAGTAACTTACTGCCAGAACAGTAGTGGCGATGAACGTAGGATACCTACCCAACTCAACATTGCACACCACATTTGGTGGTTCTATAGATACATTGAGAAAACGCTTGCATGCTTCTCTTGTCTCCAGTCCCCACAATTCTGTCCATACAGTAAAGAAGGTTGTATTTGGGTATCGTACGTACGGAAGAAGACTGCTTATTCACAGTGCGGAGTTGCCATTTTGCCTTAATCAGCTGTATAGATATCTTCTTAGCTGTTACTGAGAGGCTGTCGAGAGCAGAAGTTACCGACAATTCCGTAGTGAGTACATATCCGAAATATTTATACTCGTTTACGACTTCTAGATCTGTACCTCCCAAAGACCACCTTATCCCCCGGCAAAGAATTCCGCCCCTCCGGAAGACTATGACCTTTGTCAGTATTAACGTGAAGGTCCAATCTTTCGGAAACGTGGTACAAATTATTTTTCTGGCAATGTAGGCAAACTGGGGTTGTAGAAAGTAGATGTCATCTTCAAAGATAAGGGAAAATAGTTCTGACATTCCGGGCAGTAGTTGTACGCCATGGCGAACGTGTGTGTGCGAATGTACCTTGCAAAGTAATCAATGAACAATCAAGCAATTATCGCGGACTCGACTGTCACATATTTTACGCCAACTGAGCAGTCAAAGAAATCTGAAATGGTACCATTCCACCAGAAGAAAGCTTGCATTTGTGTACAAACAGCCTTCAGTTTGCTGAGGAAGATCCTTGGATAAGGATCGAAAGCTACAAGTGAGTGGCTTCCTTTTTGTTTGTGAGACAAGTATAGATTTGTAGCCATTATGTCTACACCACAACAGTTTAAACTTCCACAACGTCTTGTTCGCGAGTACGACCGGAAGGTCATCACCATTTTCCGAGAACTGGAAGACAAACATAGAGCGTTGGCAAGATTCAGGAACCATCTGCATTTCACTCTACATTGCAAACATCATAAGGTAGTGCCGAACAGTTTGAAGATCAAAACATCGATGAAAGGAAATGCTGTGAGAAACATCATTGTGCGTGCTCAACGTTCCCTCATGAACGAACGGATTAGACAGATCAACCGCCGGCTTACCAACATCGACGAAAACATCGAGCGTCTCAACTCACAGCTCGGTGCAAGTGTACCAGCGAACGTCATGGCGGAAGTGATCTCTTGGGTCGAACGCACTACTAAGACCATGTTTGACCAATTGCGCATGCGTCGTGGTAAAAAGTTTGCGAAACTTCAAGCAGAACTGAAGGATAATAATGCGCCTATTTCCAGTGTGAGTGCAGAAGCTGTGCAGGAACTGAAGGAAAGGTGGGTTGTGAACCTATCGCAACATATCTTGACTGATGCAGAAACCTCCGTGTTACGCAAAGGACTGAACTTCGCGGTCACCCCCGATAAACTTCCTATCGTTGACTATGTTGCACTCTTCTCTTGCAAATTCCTGATGTACGGGAGTTCTCCCGGCTTGTGCTGGGAAGTCGAAGTGACAGACACTGGTGGTCGTTTTCAATAAACTTTATTCACGCACTGGTCCACACACAGTGGTGAAAACTAGCCAACAGCAATTCGTCGTGACAACTCGTGGCAGCTTCACTCTGCGCCGAGCAGAGGACTCGCGTTTTATACAAAGATAAGCTCTCTCCTTGTCTCAGTCGTCTCTTTCGTGCGTCTCTCTCTCTCTCTCTCTCTCTCTCTCTCTCTGTCGCTCCTTATATACATTTCCTCAAATACCAGAAACTTCCAGACCAAGGGCGAACATACTCAATTCTCCGGCGGCCATCGCGACTAACGTCACGTGACACAACAAAGCCGATTTTAGCCTAACTCAGCCGCGGGTCGGTCAATGACCTGACCGAAATATACAAAAACAACTGGGCCTGCGACACTGGAGCAGATTCTAGAATCTTTACAACAACTACATCACCACCATTGAGACAGTATGTCAACAGATCGGACCAAACAGTGAAAACGCAGCTCATCTCCGCTCGGAATGTGTCAACGTCATCAAGCAAAGCTACCCACCCAAGTCTAACCTCATCCGTGAGGAGAGGCTGGCCCTCACTATTCTGAAGAAAAACGACTCGATCATGATTCTGCCTGCCGACAAGAGCCATGCGACAGTCATCATGCCCAAGGGACAGTAGGCTACTATGAGAAAGCGCACCAGCTGCTGGGTGAGACCAAGACCTACCAAGTACCCAAGAAAGATCCTACTGCCAAGTACTTCACTTGACTCACTAAACTGCTCCAAAGTCTACGCAACGAGGGTACGTTGACTCAGGAGAAATACAGGAAACTGTATCCCACTGCCGCTGACGTCCCCAAGTTCTACTGCCTACCCAAGGTACACAAGAAGGATACTCCCCTCCGCCCCATCGTCGCCTCTAGAGGATTCCTGACGTATGAGACTGCCAGGTTTGTGGCGGACGTCCTCGCCCCCTTGGTGGGCAAGACTCAACACAACATCGTCAATAGCGCTGATTTGGGGCAGAAGCTTTCTGACACAGTTCCCCAGCCCGACGAAATCTTGGTGTCCTACGACGTCACGGCGCTGTTTACCAGTGTGTTAGTGACTGAGAGCATCGAGATCATCAGGCGCAGCCTGCAGAACGACCCGACTCTACCTCAACGTACAGCATTCTCTGCTGATCAAGTTTGCGATCTCCTTGCTTGCTGCCTCAACACCACGTACTTCACCTTTGAAGGGAACCTTTTCCAGCAGACAGAAGGAGCAGCCATGGGGTCCCTTGTGAGTCCCATTATCGCCAACCTCTTCATGGAGGATTTCGAGGAGAAAACCTTGGCGTCCTTTCACACACCTCCTCATTACTGGCGCCGCTATATGGACGACACCATGACCGTGCTCAAGGCGTCTGTGATGGAGGAGTTCAACAAACCACCTCAACAGCCAACACCCTGCCATTCAGTTCACGCGGGAGTTGGAAGACAACGGCAGCATTGCCATGCTCGACACACGCATCACCAGGACCAACTTGCTTTCTTCGTCTACTGCAAACCGACGCACACCGACCAGTACCTCCAGTTCGACAGTCACCAACCGCTCGAACACAAACTGGGGATCATTCGAACTCTCACCCACAGAGCCAACACCATCTGCTCAACGGACGAGGCGAAACAACAAGAACTCGACTACATCAAGAAAGTCCCCAGCGTGTCGGGATACCAGAAGTGTTCGTGGGACATCCTGGGTTCGAAGAAAACTACACTTCACCCTTCGACGGAACGCCAATTCCTTATGAAAGGCCACGTCACTATCCCCTACGTCGGCGACGTCACGGAGACCCTCAGCAGAAAGATCAGAAAGCGGGGGATCAGCGTCCACTCCAAGCCCATCAGCACCATCCGTAGCAAACTTGTTGCTCCCAAAGACAAGACAGACAAAATGGACAAATCAGGGGTGGTCTACAGACTGAAATGCAGTGACTGTGATGAGGACTATGTGGGGGAGTCGGAAAGGAAACTTCAAAAACGTGTAAAGGAGCACCACAAGCACACTTCACCGTTCGGGGAGCACCTCCTCGAACACAAGCACCTCCTCGACAACGACAACAACAGTGTGCTAGCCAGGGAGCAGAGATGGTTCCAGAGAGGAGTGAAGGAGACTACTTACATCGCAGTCTACAGCTCCACCCTGAACCGTGACCGGGGCCGACACCAACTACAGCGACCTACTCTTCGCTCTTTCAGTCACACTGCGTGAGTTTACTCACGGGAGTGTGAACTGAACCCAGTTCTCTCCAGCCTTCAGTTTGCTGAGGAAGATCCTTGGATAAGGATCGAAAGCTACAAGTGAG
>JAWQFJ010002149.1:25103-34507 GCA_034096865.1 Theodoxus fluviatilis | reverse complement strand
AAGATTTATGCAAATCTTTTTTCGAGGTGAAAGGTCATATACCTATGAGTTGTCTACTGGTCAGTATGTCAAGAAAACATAGAAATTAGTTTAAATTTCTTAAATTTGCGTTTACTCTAAACTGTTCTAATGGATTATTGTGCTTAATGGCCTTACATAGCCTACAAAGGTTGATAGCCTCCCACTTCCCTCCCTCCCTCCACCCCCACCCCCCCACCCCCCACCCCCCTGCCCCTTCCCTCCCTCCCTTCTTTCTCATGTGCCTCCTCTCTCCTGTGCTTCCTTCAACTCCTCTTCTTCCTCTTTGTCATCCTCCAATCTATTACTACATTTTCTTTACTCTCTTCATTTTTGACAAATGGAGACATGTTCAAAATGAAGATACATCGAATAAGATATAAGATGAATGAAAGATGCTTTTTTTTTACTTGATAAAAGTCTTTGTATAGAACAGAAAGCACCTTTTCATACACCTTTTATCTTGTTCTGTATGTCTCCATTTTAACATGAAACAAAGAAGCTGCAAAATACTGAGGGAGCTGCCTCTCTCTTTGGATTCGGAGGAAACACATGGTGCCCCAAGGGGCTTGGGAGTCTTTCGCAATTTGGGCTGCACGATACCTCCTTGTAGCACATAAGTGCTACTTGGGGCTGAATGTGCAAGTGCCACTGGAGCAGGCCCTGAAAGCGCAAAGACCACAGCATTCCAACCGATGAGGGATGTGTTAGTACAGCACAGACTGGGTGCCAGTCTTGTCTTTGCCTTCAAAGTCGATCAAGAACTTCACGTTGTCATGTAGTGTCATGCATGGTATAAAGAGGTACAGTCAGTGAACTTTCATCTGGTTTTAGAAGTATGGTGGATAAATGTACTTCAATTATCCCACCTAGCAAACAATTCTTAGTATACTTTGAGCAGTGATGAAAACAGTTAACACACATTCAGTACAGGTGCATATTGGATCAAAGAAAAATCCATCACATGGACACTACATCTCACTCATGCATCATGTGAATAGTAGAGGGCACAAATTTGCACACTGTGTCTGAAATGTGGGTATGGGCCCCTTCTTTGAGAAAGGAGCAGCTCATGGCATAGGTGCAGGAAAGTAGTGGGGTCTGAGTACATGTTAGGTACCTGGTTTCTGCACTGCTTGTCATGAAATGGCCACAATTGTTGTCAAACAGCATCTAGGTTGGACGTTTTACAACCTAGCTTTAACTGTCTGTTGTATGTGTGTTTAGCTCTTGTATAGCATTCACTCTCACACCGTGTGCATGATCATGAGGCTTGACATATTTAGATATCAAGGAAATGGGTGTGAAGGCAGGATTTGAAAGCCTGTAGGGATGAAGACTTCCTCAGTTCTTCTGGAATGCTGTTCAAGAGCCTTGGCGCCTGCCTTTGCAAATGTTCTCTCTCTCTCTCCAGACTTCCTGGTGTTGTCATGGAAAATGGAGAAGTGACCGTGACAAAGATCCAAGATCTTGCCCAGACATATAGCTCTTGAGCATTTTGAGCATTATTGAGCATGGTCTTGTCCTTAACAGACATATTTTCCCCGAGTATGAACAGCTCTCTTGCTGTTTTTTCCAGCGGAGGTGATGAAAATTCTGAGTACCGAGTCCCGCCTGTCTTCCATGAGGCTTGTGCTCATCGTCGCTGTTGTCTGTTCCTGCATCATCGTCGCAGTCATCATCGTTGCTGTCCTCGCCTTCATCCTTATTCGTCGGCAGCAGCGACGACTGAGAGAGGGAGCCTCACCTGTTTCTACTGATCCTGACATTGATGCTCACCAGCTCTAGCTGTGTGTTTGTGTGAGTGAGCATATGTGTGTGTGCATGCATGCCACTATGTGTGTATGTGAGTGAGTGTGTGTGTTTGTGTATATGTGTGTGTACATCCATACATACATACATGCTTGTATGTGTACATGTGTGTGGATTTTTCAGTGTGTTGTGTGCATTACATGCATGTTGCGATACATGTACATATGTGATCCCTAATTCAGTTGTTGTTATGCAAATACAGACTGTTGCTCCTACATATTTATGGATACATGCATGTGCATGTATAAACATTCATATGTTTTTCCTTTGTGCTGGGTTGTCCAGCATCTTTATTAATTTTCCATACATCTATCAGTAAATGTCACATTTATTAACAGTGTATTCAGTGTTTACAGACATTGCGCAAGACTTCGGAAGGTAGATCTTGAAAACATGCTTTGGTTGTGAGACTGTTGGCTCGGTTTGGTGTGCATGGTATGCTGTCTGTATTGGCAAGACTTTGATGAAAGTTAAAGAACCTTAGATAGAGAATGATTAAAGCAGAAAAGGACAACTTAAATAGACACATGCAATGCCGCTCTCTCTGCTAAGTTGAGGATGACGATGGACAGGGTGGGAGAGTGTGTCACAGGGAGTGTGTCGCAGGGTGTGTGTCACAGGGTGTGTGTCACAGGGAGTGTGTCACAGGGAGTGTGTCGCAGGGAGTGTGTCACAGGGAGTGTGTCGCAGGGAGTGTGTCACAGGGAGTGTGTCACAGGGAGTGTGTCACAGGGAGTGTGTCACAGGGAGTGTGTCACAGGGTGTGTGTCACAGGGAGTGTGTCACAGGGAGTGTGTCACAGGGAGTGTGTCACAGGGAGTGTGTCACAGGGAGTGTGGCTCCGCGACTGAGTGGTCAGCGCACTTGACCTGCTGTTGCTTGTGGCCAGTGGATGTGGTGGTCCCAGAGTGGCATTCTTGAGCAAGATGCTTAACTCACAGTGCTTCTCCCCACCCAGGAGTAAAACCGGGTACCTGTGAGGGCATCGATGGCACGCTGTGGTGCGACTTTCCCGTGCATGTGGTCCTGAGGCTGCAACAAGTTGGAACCCTCCCCAGGGAGTGGAGTTGGTGCTGGTACCTGACTGTGCACAGTTTACCTGTCTATCACTGTGTTTTTCTCCAGGTGCCAGTGAAAGACTGATCAGGTGATCCAGTGATCAGGGGGTAAAGTGTGAAGTGACATGGGTGACAAGTTGCTAGAAAACCAGACCTTTCCCATTTACTTGTGTGTGTGTGTGTGCGTGTGTGTGTGCATGCGTGTGTGCGTGCGTGTGTATAGAAAATTCGCTATGGTACTGTTGGTGTGGATTTAGAGTGATAAGCATGTGTGGTCTTTGATAATTAGCCATGAAGAACGAAGGAGATAAGAAGGCTGGTAGAAACACAACAGTCAGACCAGCATGCAAGAATGCACAAATGCACACACATTTGCATGCACTCTCACACACACAAGTGCACATGCCAAGACATGATGGGTATGTATGTGTTCATTCATTCTTATAACGCCTTTCTCGCACGAAGGCATGCTCAAGGCGCCAACTATTAAAAAGGCAATACAATACAATACTTTATTCAAGCATCCATGATAGGAGAATTGCTTTGCAGTACCCTTGTACAGATGATAAAATACAAAATACATACAGAGGTAGTTTTTAAAACATGTGACGATATGTACAGAGGAGAAACAAGTGTATAACATTAGGAGGATGTGTGATTAAGTAGTATGGACACAGAGGTCTCTGGAGATAAAAGATGAGTGACAATGATGAATAAAGGTTTAGTAAAATATGTGGAGTTTTTAAAACTGTGAAGACTGAATTTTTCAGTCATTCCAGCATGCACACACGCCAGAATCACGCATGCGCAGACACAAGAATCCTCAGGTTCCTGGAGGACCCTCCAGTTAAAACAAAATTTGGCGAACGCTCTTTCTTTTATCAGGCACCCTCTATCTGGAATGACCTCCCCGCCTCTGTTCGTCACTCTACTTCACCCTCGACCTTTCGCTCTGCTCTCAAAACTCACCTCTTCTTGAAATCGTTCCCTGATCCTAAGTTTCTTCATCTTCCTCCCCTCACTGTTCTCTTTGTACTAGCTTGCCTAAGCCCCCTACCACCCTCCTGTCTCTCCTCCCCCTCTCCCCATTTTCATGGTTAAGCGGTGACGCTGTACATCAGTTTGTCGAATGTCTGAAGTGAATGTCTGACTCCTATGTTGTTAAGTTTATCAAGTTACCTTTGAGGTGATTGATTGTTATTGTATATTGTAATGGTTGTGTATGTATGCGCCTTGAGCATGTCTTAACTCATGGTAAGGCGCTATATAAATCCACACATTATTATTATTATTATTATTACACTTACATACACACACACACCAGAACTCACAATGTTCCATAGGAGGGCAGTAGAGGAAGTAAATAGCTGAGTTCACTTCAAGCTCTCTCTGTCTTGTTCATGCAGATAGTGTCCAGCTTTTTTCAATTAGTGCTCTTGATTTGTAGCTTATTTTCTCTTTTCATAGTGTAACATGTAGGTGGAGCTGCTCGATGGCCCCCTCATCAGCTGGACCCCCTGGCTGCCGGGCTTTTGGGGCCTGCTCCAGTAGCTCAGCCGGGGGCCTGCTCCAGAAGCTCAGCCGGGGGCCTGCTCCAGTAGCTCGGCCGGGGGCCTGCTCCAGGAGCTCAGCCAGGGGCCTGCTCCAGTAGCTCAGCCGGGGGCCTGCTCCAGTAGCTCAGCCAGGGGCCTGCTCCAGTAGCTCAGCTGGGGGCCTGCTCCAGTAGCTCAGCCGGGGGCCTGCTCCAGTAGCTCAGCTGGGGGCCTGCTCCAGTAGCTCAGCTGGGGGCCTGCTCCAGTAGCTCAGCCTGGGGCCTGCTCCAGTAGCTCAGCCTGGGGCCTGCTCCAGTAGCTCAGCCGGGGGCCTGCTCCAGTAGCTCAGCCGGGGGCCTGCTCCAGTAGCTCAGCCGGGGGCCTGCTCCAGTAGCTCAGCCGGGGGCCTGCTCCAGTAGCTCAGCCGGGGGCCTGCTCCAGTAGCTCAGCCGGGGGCCTGCTCCAGTAGCTCAGCCGGGGGCCTGCTCCAGTAGCTCAGCCGGGGGCCTGCTCCAGTAGCTCAGCCGGGGGCCTGCTCCAGTAGCTCAGCCGGGGGCCTGCTCCAGTAGCTCAGCTGGGGGCCTGCTCCAGTAGCTCAGCCGGGGGCCTGCTCCAGTAGCTCAGCCGGGGGCGCCCCCAAGAGCAGCCACAGAGGCGAAACCCTGGGGAGGGGGAGGGGTGTGTGTATGTGTGTGTATGTGTGTGTGTGTGTGTATGTGTGTGTGAATGTGTGTGTATATGTGTGTGTGTGTATGTGTGTGTGAATGTGTGTGTGTGTGTGTGTGCGTGTGTGTGTGCGTGTGTGTGTGTGTGTATGTGTGTGTGTGTGTGTGTGTGTGTTTGCAAACAGGGTTGGATCACACTGTGGTGCATTCAGATCAGAGTGGAAGATTCTTATATACATGGTGTATAGGAAGCTCCTTTTTATGACGATCATAAATATACAGCCATCTGGTGCTTTTTTTTAATCTTTGTGTAAAATGATATATCAAGTTACCTATGCATGCAGGCATGGCATGTTCAGAATGGCTGCTTTGGAAATTAATGTCACTAGTAGTATTGTGAAATAAAAGGGCTTTTACTTTGTTTAAAAAAATCCCTCCTGGATTCATTTTTTTAAATCCATGTTTTGATCATAATTTATTATGCATGTTTTGATCATATGCATGATTTTTATTAGTAACGTGTTCACACCGTAAAAGTGTTAATGAATATTCAATGAGCACACACAATATTGATAGGCACAGATATGCATGCATTATCTTGCATTTTTGACTGACAATGGCAGGAGCTTCTCCATTTCCCCCTCATCAGCAGGTAACCCTGGCTGCTGGTCTTTCATGGTCTTCTGCCGTGTTTGTGGGTCAGTCTCACAGATGTTGATTACAAGAGAATGTAATGTCTTGCTGCTTTGTTGTTTACGGAAATCACACTTTCCCAGGGCTTGACCCAACTTCTCAGAGCTGCTCACCCATTGGGGCAAGTGGGTTGAAGATTCACCTGTCTGACAGCAAAATCCTCCAACCAGAGGAAACGTTTGCCCGTAATGCACTACCGCGATGGCACTAGTCAAATTAATATAAGTGACTCCTACTTTTTTTAATGTGCTTTTGGCATTGAACATGGATATGGTATCATTATGAGTGTCAGGCATTGAACATGGATATGGTATCATTATGAGGGTCAGGCATTGAACATGGATAAGGTATCATTATTAGGGTCAGGCATTGAACATGGATATGGTATCATTATGAGGGTCAGGCATTGACCGTGGATATGGTATCATTATGAGGGTCAGGCATTGAACATGGATATGGTATCATTATGAGGGTCAGACATTGAACATGGATATGGTATCATTATGAGGGTCAGGCATTGAACATGGATACGGTATCATTATGAGGGTCAGGCATTGAACATGGATATGGTATCATTATGAGGGTCAGGCATTGAACATGGATATGGTATCATTATGAGGGTCAGGCATTGAACATGGATATGGTATCATTATGAGGGTCAGGCATTGAACATGGATATGGTATCATTATGAGGGTCAGGCATTGAACATGGATATGATATCATGACAAAGGTCAGGCAATAAACATGAATATGGTATCATTATGAGGGTCAGGCATTGAACTTGGATACAGTATCATTATGAGGGTCAGGCATTGAACATGGATATGATATCATTATGAGGGTCAGGCATTGAACTTGGATACAGTATCATTATGAGGGTCAGGCATTGAACATGGATATGGTATCATTATGAGTGTCAGGCATTGAACATGGATATGGTATCATTATGAGTGTCAGGCATTGAACATGGATATGGTATCATTACAAGGGTCAGGCATTGAACATGGAGATGGTATCATTATGAGGGTCAGGCATTGAACATGGATATGGTATCATGACGAGGGTCAGGCATGGAACATGGATATGGTATCATGACGAGGGTCAGGCATTGGACATGGATACGGTATGACGAGGGTCAGGCATTGAACATGGATATGTATCATTATGAGGGTCAGACATTGAACGTGGATCTGGTATCATTATGAGGGTCAGGCATTGAACATGGATATGATATCATTACAATGGTCAGGCATTGAACATGGATATGGTATCATGACGAGGGTCAGGCATTGAACATGGATATGGTATCATTATGAGGGTCAGGCATTGAACATGGATATAATATCATTATGAGGGTCAGGCATTGAACATGGATATGGTATCATGACGAGGGTCAGACATTGAACATGGATATGGTATTATGACGAGGGTCAGGCATTGAACATGGATATAATATCATTATGAGGGTCAGGCATTGAACATGGATATGGTATCATGACGAGGGTCAGACATTGAACATGGATATGGTATCATGATGAGGGTCAGACATTGAACATGGATACGGTATCATGACGAGGGTCCGGCATTGAACATGGATACGGTATCATTATGAGGGTCAGGCATTGAACATGGATATGGTATCATTATGAGGGTCAGGCATTGAACATGGATATAATATCATTATGAGGGTCAGGCATTGAACATGGATATGGTATCATGACGAGGGTCCTGCATTGAACATGGATATGGTATCATGACGAGGGTCAGACATTGAACATGGATACGGTATCATGACGAGGGTCCGGCATTGAACATGGATACGGTATCATTATGAGGGTCAGGCATTGAACATGGATATGGTATCATTATGAGGGTCAGGCATTGAACATGGATATGGTATCATGACGAGGGTCAGACATTGAACATGGATATGGTATCATGACGAGGGTCAGACATTGAACATGGATATGGTATCATGACGAGGGTCAGACATTGAACATGGATACGGTATCATGACGAGGGTCCGGCATTGAACATGGATATGGTATCAAGACGAGGGTCAGGCTAGCTAAACAGGTGGTTTGGAGGCTGTCTGCCAACTACGTTATTGTGCATGAACAGAGTTTTCAAGCGGTGTGTGCTTCAATTCTAAAATCAGTTTCTCATTTCCCCTGTGGGTTCGCGGTAAGAATTGACCCACAGCGTCTCCCTGCGCGATTCGTAAGAGGCGTTTAACTAGGGACACCGTGACTTCATTAGCGTTTACTCCAAACTGTTCTAAAGGTTTTCGTGCTTAATGGCCTTACATAGCCTACAAAGGCTGAGTGATAGGCCGTAAAACACCAACCAACCAACAAAAAATCCTTGCCTGAAGAGAACAAGATTTGACAGAAATGTTGTTCATATGCATCTGTGTACTGGTGTGAGAACCTTCATCGCCCAGACGATGCAAAATACCAATAGGTAGAACCACTTTTTTGCATGTCTACTGTTTCTCCTGGTGCTGTGCAGAAAGCTCCTGAATTAAAAGTCATCTGTGACAGAGCCCCACAGAACAGGCATACGCTGTGCTGGTCAAGTTAGAGACACATCAGTCGGGGAGCAACCAGGTATTTTCAGTTTAGGATTATTTCTGCATCTATCACCCCTCGAGGATAGCAAACTTTTGTCCATAAACTTTGCAAATCAACATTAATAGTGTAAGAAGTTATTTAACAAGCCCAGCTACCTAAAAACAAAAAGGTAATTAGAGTGCAAATAGAACGACTATGGCTTTTCCCTCAGTGCAATGGCTTGTACTCGCACTGGCATATCGTACATCACTGTAAAGCTAGATCTTTCTGGTCTCTTCCTGTAGTGGAAATTTCCATGTAGCAAATTCGTAACGAAAACAGAACTTCAAGTTGGGCCAATGGAAAGTACCGTCCGTGCCTACGCTTGTATAATTTTGTTTCATTGCAGTGTTTATTCAAATACTTGTAACTTCCAGAATTTTCAGGATACATGTACTTACATAATGTTGGTACCATTGGAAAGCTCAAAACTCTCAGCTTAAAATTAATGCCAAAAACTTAAAGAAAATCAAGAACTGACTCGTAACCTCTGATGTGGTACTCTGTCACACTTGAACTCACGCCTTGTGTCTGGTCTTGATTCCTTTGCCCATGCAAACAAAACCAGCATGACTGTATTGGCTATTTGTGTGTGCTTGCGTGCTCTTGGTCTGTCAATACATACCTGTCTAAAAATGTTGTAAGTGTGTGAATGTGTGTGTGTGTATGTGTGAGAGACAGACAGACACAGAGAGACAGATGGATGGACACAGATGCACAGACACACATTACAGATAAACAGACATACCTACAGGTAGATGACAGATGGTTAAGCACCCACACATGCGAGCAGAAAGAAAGCAACACACAGACAGACACACACACCACATATAGAATGACATAAAACCATAGGTAATTGACGGGGACACACAAACAGAATGCCATCACACAAATACACAGAGATGCACGTTCCGATTGACTTACAGATGAACAGATGGCAGTCGTACACAGCTAGTATGCATACCTAGTTTATATATATATACTTGTAATTGTGTATGAAAACATCTAACCTT
>JAWQFJ010002149.1:20103-22603 GCA_034096865.1 Theodoxus fluviatilis | reverse complement strand
CCAGGGGCGCGTTGCTTACGCTAGGATCCTTGCGAGATCTTGCGAGGAATAGGCCGGTGGCAACACGAGACAACATGATGAAAGCAGATATAAAAGCAGTCAAATGGGTGACACCTGTCGACACCGCCCTATTATTTCCCAATTAGGTAGGCTGAGCAACGCGCCCCTGGAATTGTGGATGACGTCACACTCTGCAGCCCCCCCCCCCCCCCCTCCCTCCCCCTTTGTGGTTTGGGATTTCATTCTCGTTGTAAGAGGAAATGTCAAAATGCACGGTATGTGCGTTTCAATGCCCTGTATTATCTGTGTCTATATGAAGTGTCATCGAAATAGACAATTAACCCAGAACATGCAGTACAATATGGAGTAAAATATCTTTCCGAGTGCAGTTTCATGGAAATTGATAACTAACACAGGATTTGTGACTTGCCATTCTGTATAGTCTGTGTCGAGGTGCACTTTCAAGGAAACTGACAATTTATGCTTTCTTACTTCAGTGACGCCATTACAATGTCATCTTCTTTTCTTTTGTTCGTTTTGTTTGTCTCTTTTTGTCTGCCGCGTTGTCTGTTCCTCTTTCTTTGATTTTTCTCTCTTTCGTTTTCCTTTCTCTATTTCAAGCAATCAACGTAATGGCGAACGAGTTTTGAACTCAACTGTTTGTGACATAAGGCATCACATCCTAACCTGAGTAATTATCGCGGTGTGTTGATATTACAAACTTATTTTTATTAAGTTAAGGTTTTTAGATAAGCTTCCTTAAATCTGGGGAGTCGTTGTGGCTTGACCACACTTGAATGCAGTCCAACAAAAGGAATTCAGTCGACTGGTTTTATTTCTTTAAGTGAGGGTTTCAAAGATACGGCTCTCTCCTTAACAAAGGGGGTAGGAGGGCGTGTTCTGTGAAGCCTAGTCAGTAGGCGAAGTCTCTCGTGAACTAGAGTGCTGAGGGCAAAGACTGCCTAGGCTGTACAGGGTGGGGAGTTTACACGTCTTGCGCCAACGAGAAATGAAGCTCGTCTCCCACTAGGCTAAAAAGTCCAAAGGTTTAAATACCAGCCAGACGAGGAAAGCCACCGTATAGGGGGATGTTTCCACTGTACTGACCAGTGGTCACTTGTAGTCAGTATGATGTGGGCGTGACGTCATTGCATAAATTACAATCACGTGGTGCAAAAACTTTCCATTATGCAGTATTTGCATACGCATCATTAGGAATGCAAATGCTAATTTGTTCATGGCGCATGTCTCTCGGTCAAGCATTGTCGTCCCATATGAGGGCCGTAATGACTGGAGTAATCTGCGAAATGGCCTTCCGTGGTCCAGCAATGAGTATGGATGACGGTGCGATGATTCTAAGGAGAAGCATGCCAAATTTGGACGAATTCTCCCGTGGACCATACTGTCCATTAGACTAGAGGTCATACATCTTTTGGCACGAAGAGCGAGGGAGTTCGACCTTGTAATACTGTTCACTGAACAAAGTCTGACACTCGACCAGATGTACATACTGTTATCAAAACATTTACTTGTAATATTAACATATGATTTTCAGCAGTGTTCTGGGTGCATGGGGGTGGGTAGGGGTGCGTGGAGAAAGGGAGAGAGAGAGAAAGAAAGAAAGAGAGAGAGAGAGAGAGAGAGAGAGAGAGAGAGAGAGAGCGAACGAACGAACGAACGAACGAACGAACGAACTTTATTTTACAAGGGTAGTGAATTAGGCAGTATTGCCTTTCTTACATTCAGCCCTTGAGGCAAAATTTTCAAATGTGGCAAGAGAGAGAGAGAGAGAGATGTGGCGAGAGAGAGAGAGAGAGAGAGAGAGAGAGAGAGAGAGAGAGAGAGAGAGAGAGAGAGAACGAGGTGGGGTGGGGAGTGGGAGGGAGAGATAGGAAGACTGGTTGATGGACGGATGGATGGTTAGACAAATGAACAAATGCACAGGCAAAAAGGGAGACGCTCGCACGTTTGCAAGCGCTCACAAACACACGCGCGCGCGCGCGTACACACAGACACACGCTCGCGAGTGCGCATACACACACACACACACACACACACACATACAAACACACACACTCACAAAGACACACACACAGACGCACATATAAACACAGACACACACACACACACACACGCACGCACATACACGGGCGCGCGCGCACGAACGCACACACGCTATTACAGACGCCTTAATTCACATTCCGAATCAAAGGAAGGAGAAGTCTGTGCTTAATGAAGAACACTTCATGCCCACAACCATTCTTGGCAGCTGCACTGAGCAGGAACAACAAAGGACACTCTCATGAACATCATGTTTAAAGCTTGTTTACTCCAAAATCAAAGCATTGTCGATGAGGGTTCGATGTACACAGGTATTTGAATGACCTGCCCAGCTGTCCGTGTACAGTAATACAACCACCTTCATCACAGGGGCCAGGGGCAGGCAAACCTGTGGAGCAGGGCCGGGGGAAGGCAGACTTGTGGAGCAGGGCCGGGGGAA
>JAWQFJ010002149.1:0-20093 GCA_034096865.1 Theodoxus fluviatilis | reverse complement strand
CTTTTATGTTTCGTGTTTTGTTTATTGCCTGCTATGTTAATTAATTGTATTGTATTTAACTATTCTCTTATTTCAACTGTACAGTGTGCGAGTGTTGGATAGCTTTGTATATGTGGACTTTTCATTGTAAACGCCATGAGCTTGCCTATTAGGGAAGGTATGTGCATACAAGTAATCTGTATTATTATTAGTAATATTATTATCATTATTATGTGGTGTCTGTCTTGACATAGGATGTGCTGCCTGCCTTGACACAGGATGTGCTGTCTGTCTTGACACATGATGTGCTGTCTGTCTTGACACATGATTTGCTGTCTATCTTGACACGAACGAACGAACGAACGAAATACTGTATTTGTATAGGCCTCTGGCCCATCACAGCATAATTGTTTTTACATCACTCTGGTTGTGCTGACGGCATCTCTTCTTCTTTTAAATGCATGCAACAAGTGCAATGCCACAGATCTTATCGTTGAGCTGGATCAAACAAAATAAAAACATAATTTTGCCTTATATCTGCGTATGCCGGGCATCTCAACAGGAAATGAATCTCATCTTCATCTTCCTCATATCAAGATGGACAAAGTAAAGACCGTTGAGGATCATTTGTGAAGCGGTGTCTGCGGTTGATTAAATCGCTAAAACCAGCACGAAAGCGGACAAATACATCTTTGAGGATTATCCGATCTATCGCGCACAGATACTGTTCCCGGCTGAAAACACATTTGAATTGTCTATAGAAGGCATACTATCTTGACACATGATGTGGTGTCTGTCTGTCTTGACACAGGATGTGCTGTCTGTCTGTCTTGATACAGGGTATGGTGTCTGTCTTAACACAGGATGTCGTGTCTGTCTGTCTTGACACAGGATGTTGTGTCTGTCTGTCTTGGCCCAGGATGTGCTTTCTCTCTTGACACAGGATGTGGTGTCTATCTGTCTTGACACAGGATGTGCTGTCTTTCTTGACACAGGGTGTGGTGCCTGTCTGTCTTGACACAGGATGTAGTGTCTGTCTGTCTTGACACAGGATATGGTGTCTGTCTTGACACAGGATGTGGTGTCTGTCTGTCTTGACACATGATGTAATGTCTGTCTTGACACAGGATGTGGTGTCTGTCTTGACACAGGATGTGGTGTCTGTCTTGACACAGGATGTGGTGTCTGTCTTGACACAGGATGTGGTGCCTGTCTTGTCACATGATGTGTTGTCTGTCTTGACACATGATGTGGTGCCTGTCTTGTCACAGGATGTGCTGTCTGTCTTGACACAGGATGTAGTGTCTGTCTGTCTTGACACAGGATGTAGTGTCTGTCTGTCTTGACACAGGATGTGGCGTCTGTCTTGACACAGGATGTGGTGTCTGTCTTGACACAGGATGTGGTGTCTGTCTGTCTGTCTTGACACATGATGTGATGTCTATCTTGACACAGGATGTGGTGTCTGTCTTGACACAGGATGTGGTGCCTGTCTTGTCACATGATGTGTTGTCTGTCTTGACACAGGGTGTCCTGTCTGTCTTGACACATGGTGTGGTGTCTGCCTGTCTTGACACAGTATGTGTTGTCTGTCTTGACATAGTATGTGTTGTCTGTCTTGAAATAGGGTGTCTTGTTTGTCTTGACACATGATGTGGTGTCTGCCTGTCTTGACACAGGATGTGGTGTCTCTCTGTCTTGACACAGGATGTGGTGTCTGTCTTGACACAGGATGTGGTGTCTGTCTGTCTTGACACAGAATGGGCTGTCTATCTTGACACAGGATGTGGTGTCTGCCTTGAAACAGGGTGTGGTGTCTGTCTTGAAAAAGCGTGTCTGTCTGTCTTGACACAGGGTGTTCTGTCTTTCTAATCTTCATTCGTCTTCTCGCGTCTGTGTCTTTCATGTTTAAAAAAAGCTTTTCATCTTTGTTCTCTTTGTCATTTTTGTCAGTGTCCTTTTGGCCATTTGAGTGTCATTATTTATTTGCTTCAGGGTCCGCGAGTATAAAAATCCGTATTTCTGTCTCTTAGTCCGTCGGTCTGTTTTAGTCTCTCTCTCTCTCTCTCTCTCTCTCTCTCTCTCTCTCTCTCTCTCTCTCTCTCTCTCTCTCTGTCTGTCTCTCTGTCTCTCTCTTTCTCTCTCTCTCTCTCTCTCTCTCTCTCTCTCTCTCTCTGTCTGTCTCTCTGTCTCTCTCTTTCTCTCTCTCTCTCTCTCTGTCTGTCTGTCTCTCTGTCTCATGTACTAACTTGTGGTGATCTCAACGCCAGGACAGGAAATTGGAATGTAAGCAAAGAGATGGAGGATGGATATATGATTTATGGATGATTACTTGATGATTGCTTGATGTTTGATTGATGAATGATTTATTGGTGATCGATTGCTTGATGGATGTTTAATTGATGGGTAAATGATTAATTGATTGATGTTGATTATTGATTGGTGTTGATTATTGTATGATTAACTCCACCAATGACAGTCTCAAGCCCGGCTGCAAAAGGAGGAGAGATGGGCGTGGAGTTAGCAACCTCACCCCGTAAAAAAGAGCTCGCTACAAAAACGCCAAAAACAGAAGAAACAGACTATCCTGGGAGAGGAAGGTTCTTCATCGCGATGTCCTTTTGCCGCGTTCCTGCAACATAGACTCTGAGGGGTTTGCCTTGGATGAGGCAATTCATGCTTGTTTTGACCTGCATTTGCTGTTGTGGCTATGCGCTGACTTGAATTGTAGTGTTGTTGCAATGCATGTGCTGATTTGATTTGCATGCTTGTGCAATTCACGTGGTGACTTGATCCTTTTTAGTTGACTTGTAATCTCTTCTGCCATTACCGATAGCAGTTAGTGGTGTGCTAGAGCATTCTCAGTATTCTTGTTTTTTTTCCTTCATGGATCTTTGTTCAGGGCGAGCTACTAGGGAAGGTACCGCCATGGCATCTAACACTGAGACTAGAGGGGAGAGAATTGTAAGGTGGCGTTCCTTTGCCACCGAGCTAGGAGTAGAAGCTTCTGCAATTCCAGAGTTTAAAGCAGAGCGCATGATCCGGGAGGATGCTGAGTTAGCGCAGCCAGAGCTGGAAAGAGTGAAGCTTGACAGAGAAAGACTAGAGTCTGAGGAAAGGCAGAAGAGAGAGTAAGAGAAGTTCAAGAGAGAAAGACTAGAGTCTGAGGAAAGGCAGAAGAGAGAACGAGAGAGGGAGCAACAAGAGATTGAGGAGAGATTAAAGAGAGAACAGTGGGAATGTGAGGAACGGCAGAAGAGGGAGCAAGAGAGGATTGAGAGAGAGACGAGAGAGAGAGAGAGAGAGAGAGAGAGAGAGAGAGAGAGAGAGAGAGAGAGAGAGATGATTGAGAGAGAGCAGGAAGCGTTTGAAGAGAACCGGAAGAGGGAGAGAGAGGAGCATGAGCTCCGGAAACAACTCATGATTCAGGAAGCTGAAAGGAAGACTCAGGGAGAGGGGGCGCATCTCAGCGTGAGTGAGGGAACAGACGAGGATCAGGGAGATCACACGTTTCGAGCGTCCATCCCACTATTCGATGAGAATAGAGAGGAGATAGCCACATGGTTAAAGAGATTCGAACGCATTGCGACTCTTTGGAAATGGGATGAGAGCACTTGGGCTACTTGCGTGTCTACTCAATTGACTGGGAAAGCCGCGGAGTTGTACAACTCACTCGACGACGAGACCGCAGAAGATTATCAGGAATTGAAGGCTGCTTTGCTGCTGCGCTATCAGTTGACTGCTGAGACCTACAGGCAGAGGTTCAGAAGCTGTAGAAAGAAAGAGGGGGAGACCTATAAACAGTTTTGTGCTCGTCTAGCCGAGAACTTAGCTAAGTGGCATGAACTCTCCAAGGTGGAGGAGTTGAAGCAATTAGTTCTGTTAGAGCAGTTTCTGCAGACTCTGTCCCCAGAGATGGCTGCGTTTGTGAAAGAAAAGAGACCCCAGGTGTTGACCGAGGTGGGGGATATAGCTGAGACCTATTTTGAAGCCCACGGCGAGAGCAGTAAGAAAATCTTTCAGTCAGGGAAACCACAAGACAGAAATTCAGGGGGTGGGCACAAGTTTAGGGGGGGAAACTCCGCGGGGAAAGGTTTCACGAAAAGGAATTTCAAGGGGAATCCTAAGGGTGACGTGGGAGCGCGGGGTGACAAGAGATGTTACTACTGTGGGTAACCGAAACACTTAGCTAGGGATTGTCCCCAGGGAGCTAAGACTGCAGGGGCAGTGTCAAGAGGACCATCGCAGGCTCCATCGCTAGTCTCCATTCCAACACTGTGCTCTCCGTGCAGTAGGCAAGACTACAACCCTTGGTGCTTTGTTGTGGTTGAAGGTGTCACCGTGAACAGGCTATGGGACACAGGTTCACAAGTGTGTGTAGTGAAGCGATCACTTGTTTCACCCCACCAGTACACGGATCAAGAGCTCGAGGTATCTATGGCAGAGGCCAACATGAAGCGGCGCTACCCTGTGCCCGCTGTCCGTGTGGACTGTCCATTTTATTCAGGAGAAGTAGAGGCTGTTGTGATGGATTCACCAGTAGCTGACTTCATAGCAGAAAACCACACCCGGCTGGGCGATCGTAACATTCTGCCAGTCTATGCTCTACTGAAGGCTGTATCCGTGATCATGCTTGCGCAAGCGACCGCCGAGAAGAGGAAGAAGCCAACGCTGCTGCGTGTGGCGCAAGCAGGACTAGGGGAGGTGACTCCAGCATGACTGCGAGAGTTGCAGATGGGAGACTCGTCACTGGGGCGTTGCCGCAAAACCGCGGAGAAAAAGAGGGTGTGGTCTACGAAACAGTCCAGGAGATTTCTTTCTCGTGGAAGAAAGGAATCCTGTATCGTTAGTTCAGGAGCAAGGGGGTTGCCTATACCCAAGTTGTTGTCCCTCGCCAGCTACGGCAGGGAGTTTTGAGGTTAGCCCACGAGCCACCCATGGGAGGGCACATGGGGGTCTAGCGAACGCAAGAGCGCATCTGGAAGCAATTCTTCTGGCCGGGGATGTGCCCCGACACACGTAGATTCGTGATGTCATGTAATCAGTGCCAGAGAGTTTCCCCTAAACCTAGGAAAGTACCTCTAGGACAGATGCCGCTTATCGACACACTGTTCGAGCGCGTTGCCATCGATTTGGTTGGTCCAATCTCTCCTGCGTCAGACGCAGGAAACCGTTTACATTCTAGTGCTAGTGGATTATGCTACCCGCTATCCAGAGGCAATTCCACTGAAGTCTATCGATGCTGTGACAGTTGCCGAAGCCATGTGGCAGGTGTGGTCGAGGGTGGGGATCCCGTCAGAAATCTTAACCGACAGAGGCACTCAATTCATGAGTGACATCATGCGGGAAGTGGAAAGACTGCTAGCCATCAAGGGCTTAGCCACCACTCCCTACTATGCCCAAGAAAATGGATTAGTGGAGAGATACAATGGTACCCTGGAGACCATGCTACTGAAGCTGGCTCAGGAGAAGACTAAGCAATGGGATTGCTACATCCCTGCGCTACTCTTCGCTTATCGCGAAGTTCCACAGGAAAGTCTGGGCTTTTCTCCGTTCAAGCTGTTATACGGGAGAACTGTCCGAGGGTCCATGACTGTACTCCGCAGTCTCTGGACTGAGGAGGGGACAGACGAACAAGTGAGAACCACGTCAGAATATGTGGTGGACCTCAGGAACCGAATCGAAGAAACCTGCAAGCTGGCGCACCAGAAGTTGGCTGCCGCTTCCCAGAGGCATGCAGCAGTTTTCAATCGCAAGAAAGTCGAGCGCCAGTTTCGGACAGGCTATAAAGTCTTGCTGCAACTGCCTCAGCAGCACAACAAGCTCCAGCTGTGCTGGCAGGGTCCATTCGATGTCTTGGAGAAGAAGGGCAAAGCAGACTATCGTATCAGGATGTTCGGGCGCGAACGGCTGTTTCACGCCAACCTCCTGAAGTTGTACCGAGATAGACAAGGTGTGAGTGAGTCTGAGGACCCGACCCCCGTGATCGCAGTGGCGGTGATCGAGGAGGCAGGGGAGATGACCCTGCCCTACTGAGAATTACCCTTCCATGCTTGGCTGGCGAGGAGACTGCCCATGACGTCGTGCTCGGTTCTCAGTTAACCGACAGTCAGAGGTGTCAGGTGTTGGCCATAGCTGAGAGGTACGAGGCGGTCTTGACCGACCTCCCTCTCAGGACCGACCTTGCCATCTTTGACATGACGGTGGAGGCAGCACGACCGGTCCGCGTCAAGCAATACCCTCTGTCATATGCCAAGGTAGAGGCGGTGAAAGAAGAGGTGAAGGCCATGCTGAAGCTTGGTGTCATTGAGCCAGCTGCCTCTCCTCACAATGCTTCGGTTGTTCTCGTCCAGAAGAAGGATGGCCAATTTCGCTTCTGCGTGGACTATCGGTCACTGAACAGCGTGACAGTCTTTGACACGGAACCAGTTTCGGATGTGGAGAACCTCTTCGCACAGCTAGGGAACGCAAAGTACTTTACGAAAATAGACTTGTCGAAAGGGTACTGGCAAATACCTGTCCAAGAGGATGTGCGTCCCATGACCGCATTCACGATCCCTGCGGGCCAGTTCCAGTTCCGTGTCATGCCTTTTGGGTTGAGAAACGCTGTCGCGGTTTTCTCCCGTATGATGCGGGCCCTTCTGGAGCCGCTGGGGAGGAGCGATGTGTATAACTTCTTGGACGACATCCTCATCGCGACGAGGACTTGGCCAGAACACCTAGAGGCCTTGGAGGCCGTGTTGAAACGCCTCAGGCAGGTGAACCTGTCTGCCCGACCTACCAAGTGCTGCATAGGGTTCCAGGAATCAAGTTTCCTAGGCCACGTAGGGATGAAGGGGGAAATCTTACCCAAGGCGGACAAAGTGCAAAAGGAGGAGGAGGCACTGGTGCCTGAGACCAACAAGCAGGTCCTTGCTTTCTTGGGGTTGGCAGGGTATTACCGGAAATTCATTCTCAACTTCTCGGCCATCGCCCTCCCACTTTCCAGTCTCACGAAGAAGGGCGCTCCGAACAGCGTAGAGTGGACTCCTGCATGTGAGACAGCTTTCTGAGCGCTGAAAGCGCGGCTCACTGCGAAGCCGGTGTTGCAGTTGCCGGACCTGTCTGCACCATTCATGCTGCAGACGGACGCGTCGGACCATGAATTGGGAGCTGTACTTCTACAAGAGAAGGGTGGGGTGCTTCACCCTGTGGTTTACGTGAGTCGGAAGCTATCGGGAGCTGAGAGTAGGTCCTCGACCATTGAATGGGAGTGCTTAGCCATAGTGTGGGCCACCCACAAGTTTCAACCTTTCTTGTATGGACGTGAGTTTGTCCTTGAGACTGATCACCAGCCGCTGCGGTATCTGCAGACAGCCAAGGTTGCGAACTGTAGACTCATGAGATGGAGTCTGCTGCTCCAGTTGTACAACTTCACAGTGAAAGTGATCCCGGGCAGTCAGAATGGGGGGTCCGACTACCTGAGTCGGGCCTGCATCTCTGAGATCAATTCGATGTAGACGTTGTCTATACTTGAGTGAGGAGGACTTGTCGCGGGTACGCGCAAGGGTGAGCCGAAAAAAGAACAGAAGGTTTGAGGCCCAGATACCGTTGCTACCCGGAGCAATTAGCCTTAGAGGGATGGGTCAATTCGGTTGGAAAAAGCGAGGGAGATTTGAACGCGAGTGACGTGATCGCGTGCCCTCGTGATCGGATAGATTTTTCTGATTGGTTAATTATGGCGCTGGGGCATTGGATTGTTTTCGCGCCTAGTGCAGAGGCGGGCATTCTCAAGCTTGCCGTTGGGCTGGCCGGACGTTGTGGCGTGTCGGGAGCGCTTGTGGACTCATGGGGCGCGAGGGAACGACCATGTGGTGCCGCAGCTACTCGAGGGATTCCGTTTGCCCTGGGTAGAACAACTGTTCCGTCAAGTTATTCACGGCCTGTCATCTGAGGTGGGTTTAATGTAATTTTTGTGATTGAACGCGTGTGTGCGCGTGCACGTGGAAGAACGCCAGTTGGACTAGATCACTAGGTAATAGTGAAATTGAACTAAACGTTACCTAAATTGCCTAATAGTGTAAGTATTTGGCTATAAGGATGGCAGAGGGGAGTATTTTAATTGTTCTCTGTGAAAAGTCGAGTCACTGGGTTCTATCAGTAACGACGTATGAGAGCGTCTATCATTTTTCTGTAATTGGAAGTGGGGAAGAGTGGAGATGGCTTGTATTGTAATGTGCAGCAGGTGATGCCTTATCGTAGTAGTGATGGGTTGTCCTTGTTCATTTCAGGCTATTACTACAGCTATCGTTACCACTGTAACAGTGCGTGTTGCTGCTTCTCTTTACGTTCGTCTTTGTGTATCCACGCCTTGTTGATAACTTCTCCTGGGCCCTGGGTGGGACGGACGGGAGACAGTTGGACGTGATGCGAGTTCTCTACTGAGGGTGCTGTTAGTCACTGGAGCGACTAGTCCTGGAGCTGACGGAGGGTCGGAGTTTGAGTGTCCTGGAAGATACGTCTAGAGGAGTGGAGGAGTACTTATCCTCAAGACCACTGGAGGGGAGAACGACGATGAGAGCAGGAGGCGCGTGGACGGGAGGGTTCACGCAGGACTATCCGTGAGAGATAGTGCGTGAGTGTCAGAGACGTGCTTTAGATTATGTGTTATTCCCGAGGGAATCTAGAGGGCATCATATGGTAAGAGCGGACTTCTTACGTATTATATCCACGAGTAAAGCCGAGGAGACTCTGACTGTAACTTTGGCGGGAGACCATTATTTCTCAAAAAAGAAGGGAGAGAGACTGCGCAGAGGTAGTCGAGCGGACACTGCCGATGACCTCATCTTAGAGTAGATGAGACTGCGTGTAGATGTGTCACGAGGGACCACCTAAGAACCTTGAGTAAATAAGGTTATTATTATCTCTGTCTGAGAAAGAAGAGAGTGTGGTAATTGTCAGCTTTTTTCATCAGAGGCAATTGCGAGAGTCCAGTGTATTAATGCTACATCGCTGCAAGAGCGAGGAGGGAGAGGACGCCGGGCGTTAGTCATTATATGTTAATTAGGTGTCGGGCGTTCTTCCGGTCACAGCGGAGGTTCGTGAATGGAGGGCGCCCGACCTTTTCCAAGAAGTTGTGTGAGGCCACGCCTGTTGGGGCGTGCCACCTCACCCCGTGAACTCGTGTGAAGAGAAGACCGAGTTGTATTCTGTCTTGTGTATACCTGGAGGATTATCTTTTTTCTGGGTTGGGATTTCCTTTTCAGCTTTCTTTTTCCTTGATTAAAGTTTTGTTTCGAAAGTGAACTTCTATCCTCAGTGTCTTATTTAATCGTTGTTTCTTTTCTTGTTTATTTACTTCACCTGTTGCAGGAAAGCGCCAACTAGGGTTTTGTGTGAAAACCCTCTGGGAATTATATCCGTCTGTAGAAATTGATAAACCCTTTTATTAGTTACACGAGTAATCAGACCCCCCAACCCACGACAATGGATATAGTATCATTATGAGGGTCAGGCATTGAACATGGATACGGTATCATTATGAGCGTCAGGCATTGAACATGGATACGGTATCATGACGAGGGTCCTGCATTGAACATGGATACGGTATCATTATGAGGGTCAGACATTGAACATGGATACGGTATCATTATGAGGGTCAGGCATTGAACATGGATACGGTATCATTATGAGGGTCAGGCATTGAACATGGATACGGTATCATGACGAGGGTCCTGCATTGAACATGGATACGGTATCATGACGAGGGTCCTGCATTGAACATGGATACGGTATCATTATGAGGGTCAGACATTGAACATGGATACGGTATCATGACGAGGGTCCTGCATTGAACATGGATACGGTATCATGACGAGGGTCAGGCAAGTTAAACAGGTGGTTTGGAGGCTCCCTGCCAACTAAGTTATTGTGCATGAACAGCGTTTTGAAGCGGTGTGTGCTTCAATTCTAAAATCAGAGTTTGTCATTTCCTTGCCTGAACCCCCTGTGGGTTCGGGGTAAGAATTGACCCACAGCGTCTCCCTGCGCGATTCGTAAGAGGCGATTAACTAGGGACACCGTGACTTCATTAGCGTTTACTCCAAACTGTTCTAAAGGTTTTCGTGCTTAATGGCCTTACATAGCCTACAAAGGCTGAGTGATAGGCCGTAAAACACCAACCAACCAACAAAAAATCCTTGCCTGAAGAGAACAAGATTTGACAGAAATATTTTTCATATGCATCTGTGTACTGGTGGGAGAACCTTCATCACCCAGTCGATGCAAAATACCAATAGGTAGAACCACTTTTTTGCATGTCTACTGTTTCTCCTGGTGCTGTGCAGAAAGCTCCTGAATTAACAGTCATCTGTGACAGAGCCCCACAGAACAGGCATACGTTGTGCTGGTCAAGTTAGAGACACAGCCCTGTAACATCAGTCGGGGATCAACCAGGTATTTTCAGTTTAGGATTATTTCTGCATCTATCACCCCTCGAGGATAGCAAACTTTTGTCCATAAACTTTGCAAATCAACATTAATAGTGTAAGAAGTTATTTAACAAGCCCAGCTACCTAAAAACAAAAAGGTAATTAGAGTGTAAATAGAACGACTATGGCTTTTCCCTCAGTGCAATGGCTTGTACTCGCACTGGCATATCGTACATCACTGTAAAGCTAGTTCTTTCTGGTCTCTTCCTGTAGTGGAAATTTCCATGTAGCAAATTCGTAACGAAAACAGAACTTCAAGTTGGGCCAATCGAAAGTGCCGTCCGTGTCTACGCTTGTATAATTTTGTTTCATTGCAGTGTTTATTCAAATAGTTGTAACTTCCAGAATTTTCAGGATACATGTACTTACATAATGTTGGTACCATTGGAAAGCTCAAAACTCTCCGCTTAAAATTAATGCCTAAAACTTAAAGACAATCAAGAACTGACTCGTAACCTCTGATGTGGTACTCTGTCACACTTGAACTCACGCCTTGTGTCTGATCTTGATTCCTTTGCCCATGCAAACAAAACCAGCATGACTGTATTGGCTATTTGTGTGTGCTTGCGTACTCTTGGTCTGTCAATACATACCTGTCTAAAAATGTTGTAAGTGTGTGAATGTGTGTGTGTGTGTATGTGTGAGAGGCAGACAGACACAGAGAGACAGATGGATGGACACAGATGCACAGACACACATTACAGATAAACAGACATACCTACTGGTAGATGACAGATGGTTAAGCACCCACACATGCAAGCAGAAAGAAAGCAACACACAGACAGACACACACACCACATATAGAATGACATAAAACCATAGGTAATTGACGGGGACACACAAACAGAATGCCATCACGCAAATACACAGAGATGCACGTTCCGATTGACTTACAAATGAACAGATAGCAGTCGTACACAGCTAGTATGCATACCTAGTTTATATATATATACTTGTAATTGTGTATGAAAACATCTAACATTTGGAGAAAAAAAAAACATCTAACATTATCGGAAGAACTAGAGGGACAACAGGATCTGAAATGGAAAGTCTGAAAGAGAACTTGGATGTGTCATGGACAATTTTCTCTGAAAATACATTTGATTACAGTAGATTGAAGCATGGTTTAATGCTCTTGTATGTTCCTATAGTATTTTAAAGTGGATAATCCTCCTTGAATTACAGTTATTACTAACCTGACTTGTTTCGCAACTCTCAAGTGTTTCTACAAAATGATAATAACGTTTGATCTACGTTGAGGTTTTTAAAATATTTGAATACAATGTCGGGTTTAAAATTGTACTTATTACAATCTATATTTATAGACATTTACATCTTAATCTTGAAATGTTTGCTTATGACAATCGTTCCTCCTTTACCTTTTTTAAGATAATTTCAGATGAGCTGGTTTTTTGACTCACATGCGAAGCAAAAGTGAGTCTATGTACTGAGCCGTGTCGTCCGTCCGTCCGTCCGTCCGTCCGTCCGTCCGGGCGGGCGTCCGTCCGTCCGTAAAAAACTTAAACGTTGGATTTTTCTCGGAGACTATTAAGTCTATCAACACCAAATGTGGCATGATGGTGTATGATGACAAGGCCTCAAAAAACATACATAGTGACTTGACCTTGCTTCAAGGTCAAGGTCACAAGAGCCATAAATGTGGTCTCAAAAACAATCATTTTTCACATTTTCCCAATTTTCTCCCACGTTATTGAGAATGGCGACCTTAGCTACAAGTGATATATAGGTCAAAGCAAGCCCTATCTATTGATACCAGTTTGGTTGACCTTGCTTCAAGGTCAAGGTCACAGGAGCTCTTCAAAGTTGGATCGTATACATATTTTGAAGTGACCTTGACCCTGAACTATGGCAGATAACTGTTTCAAACTTAATAATTATGTGGGGCACATGTTATACTTTCATCATGAGACACATTTGGTCACATATCATCAAGGTCAAGGTCACTTTGACCCTTATGAAATGTGACCAAAATGGGGTAGTGAACCACTAAAAGTGACCATATCTCATGGTAGAAAGTGCCAATAAGCACCATTGTGCTTCCTATGTCTTGAATTAACAGCTTTGTGTTGCATGACCTTGGATGACCTTGACCTTGGGTCAAGGTCACATGTATTTTGGTAGGAAAAATGTGTAAAGCATGTCTTAGTGTATGATGTCATTGGTAGGTTTAGTTGTTTGACCTTGAAGGTCACCTGAAGGTCAAGGTCATATAAAGGTCAAGGTCAAGCATGTGAGTCGTATGGGCTTTGCCCTTCTTGTCTATCTTGGTTTTTTGAATTTGGTGGCATGCAAGCATACAAAAGGGAAGAGTGTTGAATTTGGATAAAATTCATTTAGAATTTTATGTATTTTCGTTTGAAAACCGTGGCCTTAAAATCATCATGATATGTATGCTGTGAGCAATGAATCTGTTTTTGATGGATAACAAACCCTGATCAACTTCAGATTTTTTAAAAGTTTTTTTTTAAATACTCAAGTGTATTTTTGCCTGCATACACATGTACTCCATGTATTTGTTCTTGAGGTTGAATGCTGCATGTGCTGTTCACATCTTTGTATGATTGCCTGTGTCTTAATTGTATTTTCCGAATAAAGTCATTTTGAACGCTTTTGCTTGTTTAAAAACAGTGTTTAAGAATTGGCTGACAAAAATTGGTGTGTAAGGTTGTTGTGATTTTAGGTTTCAAAGGCATGGGGCTGTGATGATGATGATGATGATGATGATGATGATGATGATGATGATGATGATGATGATGATGATGATGATGATGATGATGGATGGATGGATGGATAGAGGTAGATGTTTTCTATTTATACCACACGATGGGCAATTCTTTCTACACATTAAGAGATGATAACAAACATACAGTACAGATTCATACTAGAACAAAACAATACATGATCATGGTGATGATGATGATGATGATGATGATGACAATCTTAATGATTTTGATGATGACTGATGGGTGGGTAGAGATAGATGTTCTCTTTTTATACCACATGATGGGCAATTCTCTCTACACATTAAGAGATTATAACAAACATACAGTACAGATGCATTCTAAAACAAGACATCATTTTGATGATTGATGGATAAGTAGAGATAGATGTTCCTTTTTTTCACATAATAGGCAATTCTTTTTACACTTGGAGATGATGACAACAAACATAAGGTACAAATGCCTACTAGAACACAACTATAACATTCATCAAATGGTCCCCCTATTCCTCCTCCTCCTATTCCTCCTCCTCCTGCTATTCATCCCCCTATTCCTCCTGTGTCTCCTCCTACTATTCCTTCTGTTCCTCCTGTGTCTCCTCCTACTATTCCTTCTGTTCCTCCCCTCTCCTCCTCCTCCCCCCCTCCTCCTCCTCCTCCTCCTCCTCCTTCTATTCCTCCTTCTCCTACTCTTCCTCCTCCTCCTCCTCCTCATGCTCATGCTCCTCCTCCTCCTCCTCTTCCTACTCCTCCTCCTCCTCCTCCTCCTCCTCCTCATGCTCCTCCTCCTCCTCCTCCTCCTCCTCATGCTCCCCCTCCTCATCCTCATGCTCTCTCTCCTCCTTCCTCCTCCTCCTTCTCCTCCTCCTCCTCCTCCTCTTATCCTCCTCTCTCCTCCTTATCCTCCTCCTCTCTCCTATCCTCCTCCTCCCCTCCCTCCTCTCCTCCTCCCTCCTTCCTCCTCCTCCTCAACTCTCCTCCTCTCCTCCTCCTCCTCCTCCTTCCTCCTCCTCCTCCCCCTCTCTCCTTCCTCCTACCCCTCCTCCTCCTCTCCCACCTCCATCCTCCTCTCCCCTCTCCCTCCTCCCCTTCTCGTCTTCCTCCCTCTCGTCCTCTCCTCTCCTCCCTCCTCCTCCTTCTTCTCTTCTTCTTCCTCTTCTCCTCTCCTTCTTCCTCTCTCTTCTTCTTCTCTCCTCCTCTTCTCTCCTTCTTCTTTTTCTTCTTCTCTTCTCTCTTCTTCCTCTTCTCTTCTCTCTTCTTCTTCCTTCTCTCTCTCTTCCTTCTTCTCTATTTTTCCTTTTCTCTCTTCTTCCTTCTTCTCTCTTCTTCCTCTTCCTCTTCCTCTTCTTCGTCTTCTCTCTCTCTTCTTTCTCTACTTCTTCTTCTTATTCTTCTTCTTCTTCTTCTTCGTTCTTACTATCTTATTCTTCTCCTTCTTCTTTTCTTCTCCGTCTTCTTCGTTCTTCTTCTTCTTTCTTCTTTTCTCTTCTTCTTCTGCTTCTTCTCTTCTTCCTACTTCTTCCTTCATTCTTCTTTCTCTTCTTCTTCTTCTTCTTCTTTCTCTCTTCTTCTTCTCTTCTTCATTCTTCTTCTCTTCTTCTTCCTTTCTGTCTCTTTCTTCTTTCCTTCGTCTTCTTTGTCTTCTTCGTCTCGTTTCTCGCTTCCTTCTCTCGTTTTTTGGAGGTAGCTTAGGAGACCTGCAGGCAACCTGTGCTATGGTATTCCAGTACACGGATTGATTCGATTGTTTCGGGCTGATCGACATTGTTTTCAGCAACCACCGTGTCTTTTTTTCTAGTGGTGGTAATACTTATTGACGACTGCCACAGGTAAGTTTTACATGCATTCCTCAAACTCTGGAGGTAGGGTCTGGCTCACGGGACTAATTGGCACACTTGTTGTGTTGTGTGGTGTTGTGGTTGTTGCTTGTTGTTGACTTAATTTGGAACACAGTTTTGACGTTACATAGCGTAGCCTTGACACCCGCCTCGTAAACTACCCTATAAAACAGTCACCCGCTGGGTAAAGGTCCACCGACTGAAACACCAAGCTTCGCTTCTCAAAGCAGACGACGACCGCCATCTCAAGTGCTTGTTAATGGCCGTCTCTTCTCTTCTGTGGTACGCCACTCAGGCCCAGGGCGCGCAGCTTGCTTACGCTTAGGGATCCCTTGCGAGATCTTGCGAGAATAGACCGGTGGCAACACGAGCAACATGATGAAAGCAGAAATAAAAGCAGTCAAATGGGTGACACCTGTCCGACACCGACCCTATTATTTTCCCAATTAGGTAGGCGGAGCAACGCGCACCCTGGAATCGTGGGATCGCACGTCACACTCTGCCAGCCCCCCCACCCCCCCCCGTCACCTCCTCCACCTGTTGTGGTGTTGGGGGATTTCAATTCTCGTTGTAAGCGAAATGTCAAAATGCACGGTAATGTGCGGCTTCAATGCCCTGCTATCATCTGTGTCTATATGAAGTGTCATCGAAATAGACAATTAACCCAGAACATGCAGTACAATATGGAGTAAAATATCTTTCCGAGTGCAGTATCATGGAAATTGATAACTAACACAGGATTTGTGACTTGCCATTCTGTATAGTCTGTGTGCAGGTGCACTTTCAAGGAAACTGACAATTTATGCTTTCTTACTTCAGTGACGCCACTACAATGTCATCTTCTTTTCTTTTGTTCGTTTTGTATGTCTCTTTTTTTGTCTGCCGCGTTGTCTGTTCCTCTTTCTTTGATTTTTCTCTCTTTCGTTTTCCTTTTTCTATTTCAAGCAATCCAAGTAATGGCGAGCAAGTTTTGAACTCAACTTTTTGTGACATAACCTGAGTAATTATCGCGGTGTGATGATATTACAAACTGATTTTTTTTAAGTTAAGGTTTTTAGATAAGCTTCCTTGAATCTGGGGAGTCGTTGTGGCTTGACCACACTTTAATGCAGTCCAACAAAAGGAATTCAGTCGACTGGTTTTATTTCTTTAAGTGAGGGTTTCAAAGATACGGCTCTCTCCTTAACAAAGGGGGTAGGAGGGCGTATTCTGTGAAGCCTAGTCAGTAGGCAAAGTCTCTCGTGAACTAGAGTGCTGAGGGCAAAGACTGTCTGGGATGTACAGGGTGGGGACTTTACACGTCTTGCGCCAACGAGAAATGAAGCTCGTCTCCCTCTAGGCTAAAAAGTCCAAAGGTTTAAATATCATCCCGACGAGGAATGCCACCGTATAGGGGGATGTTTCCATTGTACTGACCAGTGGTCACTTGTAGTCAGCATGATGTGGGCGTGACGTCATTGCATAAATTACAATCACGTGGTGCGAAAACTTTCCATTATGCAGTATTTGCATACGCATCATTAGGAATGCAAATGCTAATTTTGTTAATGGCGCATGTCTCTCGGTCAAGCATTGGCGTCCCATATGAGGGCCGTAATGACTGGAGTAATCTGCGAAATGGCCTTCCGTGGTCCAGCAATGAGTATGGATGACGGTACGATGATTCTAAGGAGAACATTGCCAAATTTGGACGAATTCTCCCGTGGACCATACTGTCCATTAGACTAGAGGTCATACATCTTTTGGCACGGAGAGCGAGGGAGCTCGACCTTGGGATACTGTTTACTGAACAAAGTCTGATACTCGACCAGATGTACATACTGTTATCAAAACATTTACTTGTAATATTAACATATGATTTTCAGCAGTGTTCTGGGTGCATGGGGGTGGGTAGGGGTGGGTGGAGAAAGGGAGAGAGAGAGAAAGAAAGAGAGAGAGAGAGAGAGAGAGAGAGAGAGAGAGAGAGAGAGACAGAGAGTGACAGAGAGAGAGACAGAGACAGACAGACAGTGAGAGAGAGAGATACAGAGACAGACAGACATTGAGAGAGAGATACAGACAGACTGAGAGAGAGACAGACAGACAGAGAAAGAGAGAAAGAGAGAGAGAGAGAGAGAGATGGAGAGAGGTAGATAAGAAGGGAGGGAGGGAGGGAGGGAGGGAGGGGTGGATGGGAGGGAGGAGTTGAGGGAGGGAGGAGGGGGAGAGAGAGAGAGAGAGAGGATGAGAGAGAGAGATTGATTGATTGATTTTATTGTTTAGGCCACCGGCCCATCACAACAATACATACATGTACATGACTTGCTTCTTTTTTAGGAGCCAGTATACTTGAGCAACAATTTGAAACAAGGTGTACAATCCAAGTGAACACATTGGCTAGTACATATCGGTAACAATCAAACAATGGAAACAGTATAAAAATAGTATTAACGCACATTCTTTCATCATAACATTATTGTTCATGGTCATATTCTAAACTAGCAAGAAATTGGTCTCGTAATCGGAAGGCATAATAAAGATACATTGCTACCTTGCGTGTTTTCATGTATCCCTATCCATCTATCAAAAAGGTGACATCAGCAGCTTCTGGACATTTGATGTATTCATTTATGTATTTATTACGTAGATCATTATACAAAGGACAATAAAATAGAAAATGTTTCTCATTCTCAATCTCACCACAAAGGAGGCAATGTTGGTCTATATTGTGGCTGCGCATAGATTGTTTATTAACAAGTAAATCATTCACTCCAAATCTAAACCGGATAAATACATCTCAGAATTTTTTAATCTCAATGTATTCTAAGTATTTTTCACTTTCTAAGGTTCTTTTGAAGGATCGAAACATTCTGAATCTTTCACTTTCACGAATTTTGCTGTTCCAACTCTGCCTATAGCAATCTTGCAGCCTATTTTTCAAGTTTACAAGAAAACTTCTCTCAGTAGTAGTGCCTCCATTTCTCTAGATATACGCATAGCCGGCCTTGCATATTACATTTGCAACTAACTTTGCCCAGTTTCGATCATCTGGGATCTTTGTGTTAGACAACATGAGGTATGCTTGCCTGGGTAGCCTATCATCGGTCATTTTAGTAAGTTTTAACCAGTACTTTATTGCTCTCATTGTACTGTTTATGGCAAGTGGAAACCTTCCTGTTTCTCCATAAACCAAACTGTTAGGTGTTCTATAGTCCACATTTAAAAAGCGTTTACAAGCAAACAGGTGAGCTTTTTCTACACTTTTATGTTCCTCAAGACCCCATAGCTCTGCCGCATACAGTAGGGAAGACTGGACCTGTGCGTCATAGAGACGGAAAAATTTTAGGTTTCATATTCTTAAGGCTCCACATCATTTTAAACAGAGAGAGAGAGAGAGAGAGAGGGAGGAAGGGAGGGAGGGAGGACAGAGATGAGAGAGAGATGATGAGAGAACGAGGTGGGGTGGGAAGTGGGAGGGAGAGATAGGCAGACTGGTTGATGGATGGATGGATGGATGGTTAGACAAATGGACAAATGCACAGGCAAAAAGGGAGACGCTCGCACGCTTGCAAGCGCGCACAAACACACACACGCGCGCACGCGCGCGCGTACACACAGAGACACACGCTCGCGAGTGCGTATACACACACACACACACACACATACAAACACACATACAAACACACACACGCACAAACACACACACACAGGCGCACATACAAACACACACACACACACGCACACACGCACGGGCGCGCGCGCGCGCACGAACGCACACACGCTATTACAGACGCCTTAATTCACATTCCGAATTAAAGGAAAGAAACGTCTGTGCTTAATGAAGAACACTTCATGCCCACAACCATTCTTGGCAGCTGCACTGAGCAGAAACAACAAAGGACACTCTCATGAACATCATGTTTAAAGCTTGTTTACTCCAAAATCAAAGCATTGTCGATGAGGGTTCGATGTACACAGATATTTGAATGACCTGCCCAGCAGTCCGTGTACAGTAATTCATCACAGGAGCCAAGGGCAGGCAGACCTGTGGAGCAGGGCCGGGGGAAGGCAGACCTGTGGAGCAGGGCCGGGGGAAGGCAGACTTGTGGAGCAGGGCTGGAGGAAGGCAGACCTGTGGAGCAGAGTCGGGGGAAGGCAGACCTGTGGAGCAGGGCCGGAGGAAGGCAGACCTGTGGAGCAAGGCCGGGGGAAGGCAGACCTGCAGGGCCGGAGGAAGGCAGACTTGTGGAGCAGGAACAGGGAAGGCAGACTGTGGAGCAGGGCCGGAGGAAGGCAGACTTGTGGAGCAGGGCCGGGGAAGGCAGACCTGTGGAGCAGGGCCGGGGGAAGTGCCGACTTGTGGAGCAGGGCCGGAGGAAGGCAGACTTGTGTGAGCAGGGCCGGGGGCAGGCAGACCTGCAGGGCCGGAGGAAGGCAGACTTGTGGAGTAGGGACAGGGGAAGGCAGACTTGTGAAGTAGGGTCGGGGGAAGTCAGACTTGTGGAGCAGGGCCGGGGGAAATCAGACTTGTGGAGCAGGGCTGGAGAAAGTCAGACTTGTGGAGCAGGGCCGGGGGAAGTCAGACTTTTGGAGCAGGGCGGGGGAAGGGAGAATTGTGGAGCAGGGCCGGAGGAAGGCAGACCTGTGGAGCAGGGCCGGAGGAAGGCAGACCTGTGGAGCAGAGCCGGAGGAAGGCAGACTTGTGGAGCAGGGCCGGGGGAAGGCAGATCTGTGGAGCAGGGCCGGGGGAAGGCAGACTTGTGGAGCAGGGCCGGAGAAAGGCAGACTTGTGGAGCAGGGCCGGGGAAGGCAGACCTGCAGGGCCGAGGAAGGCAGACTTGTGGAGCAGGAACAGGGGAAGGCAGACCTGTGGAGCAGGGCCGGAGGATTGCAGACTTGTGGAGCAGGGCCGGGGGAAGGCAGACTTGTGGAGTCAGGGCTGCAGGAAGTCAGACTTGTGAAGTAGGGTCGGGGGAAGTCAGACTTGTGGAGCAGGGCCGGGGGAAGGTAGACCTGTGGAGCGGGCCGGAGGAATGCAGACCTGTGGAGCAGGGCCGGAGGAAGGCAGTCCTGTGGAGCAGAGCCGGA
>JAWQFJ010002148.1:113041-134650 GCA_034096865.1 Theodoxus fluviatilis | reverse complement strand
CCCCCCCCCCCCCGCTTGCTAAAAAAGTTTGGAAACACCCCCCCCCCCCCGCTAGCTAAAAATAGTTTGGAAACCCACCCCACCCCCCGCTTGCTAAAAAGATTTGAACCCGCCCCTCCCCCCCCCCCCCCGCTTGCTAAAAAAAGCCCCCCCCCCCACCCCCCGCTTGCAAAAAGAAAGATTTGAAACCCCCCCCCCCCCCCGCAGATTCCTGACCAGGCAGCAATGGACCTCTACTCTGACCCATTCGTTCACAGCAAAGAAATTCGTCTGCTGTTTTATTTTACATAACAGATACACTTTCTTGTGTTGTGCGCGCACCCTCATTTAGATACAAATTATGCCAAAGCGAAGTTCCTGGAGGACGCACTATGATTGCCTACTAACAACGGCAGTATTTATAGATGTAACAGCAGAAGTAGTTATAGAGGTAGAAGCATCAGCAGTAACAACAAGAGTAGTCATAGAAGCAGCAACAGCAGTATAGCTATTGAAACAGGAACAGCAGAAGTTATAGAAGCAGCAACAGCAATAGTCATAGCAGTAGTTACAGTAGCAACAACAACAGTAGTAGTTACAGTAGCAACGACAGTAGTAGTAGTAATGGTAGCAACAACAGCAGTAGATACAGTAGCAACAACAGCAGTAGATACAGTAGCAACAACAGCAGTAGATACAAGTTAGCAACAAAACGCAAAGGTCGATTTTACAGTTAGCAACGACGCAGTAAGATACACGTTAGCAACAGAGACAGTAGATACAGTCGGGCAGCACTAGGCAGTAGATAAAGCAGGTGAGCAAGAGCAGTAAGTTACAGTAGGGCTACAGGAGCAGTAGGAGTTACAGCTAGGCAAGCAGCAGTTAGGTGCACGGTAGCTAGCAAGAGCAGTAGTGTTTTACATGGTAGCTACCAAAAGCAGTAGTGATTAGCAGTCATCAAGAGCAGAGTGTACAGTGCAGCAAGAGCAGTAGATGGCAGTCAGCAAGAACAGCAGTAGCTCTACAGTAGCTACAAGAGCAGTACGTTACGCAGTAGCTACAGGAAAGCTAGTAGTTTCACCAGTAGCTACAAGAGGCAGTAGTTACAGTGAGCAGCAAGAGCATGTAGTTGAGAGGTAGCGTAAAAAAAAAGCAACGAGCCAGTAGTTGATTGTAGCTACAATACCAGTTCAGTAGTTACAGTAGCAACAAGAGCAGTAGATGACGGTAGCTTACAATCGCGAGTAGGTTCCTAGTAGCAGCAAAAAACGCCAGCACAGTAGTACAGTAAGCAACCAAAGCAGTAGTAACAGTAGCAACCAGTAGCAAGAGCAGTAGTTTACAGTAGCAAACAAACGCAGTAGTATTACAGTAGCAGCAAGAGCAGTAGTTACAGTAGCAGCAAGAAGCAGTAGTTACAGTTAGCTACAAGAGCAAGTAGTTTACCGTAGCCAAGCAAAAGGCAGGAGTTACAGGTAGCAACAACAGCAGTAGTGACATGGTAAGCGAGCAAGAGCCAGCTAGTTTACAGTAGGCACAATAACCCAGTATGTTACAGTAGCAGAGCAGTATTACAGTAGCTCAATACCAGTAGTTTACAGTAGCAGCAAGCGCAGTAGTTACAGTAGCGCAAGAGCAGTAGTTACCAGTAGCAGCAAGCGCAGTAGTATACAGTAGCTACAAGAAGCAGTAGTTCAGTAGCAAGAGGCAGTAGTTACAGTAGCAAGGAGCAGTAGTTACAGAAAATAGCAGTAGTTACAGTAGCTACAAGAGCAGTAGTTACAGTAGCTACAAGAGCAGTAGTTACAGTAGCTACAATACCAGTAGTTACAGTAGCAACAAAAGCAGTAGTGATGGTAGCTACAAAAGCAGTAGTTACAGTAGCAGCAAGAGCAGTAGTTACAGTAGCAACAAGAGCAGTAGATACAGTAGCAACAAAAGCAGTAGTGATGGTAGCTACAAAAGCAGTAGTTACAGTAGCAGCAAGAGCAGTAGTTACAGTAGCAAGAGCAGTAGTTACAGTAGCAACAACAGCAGTAGTCACAGTAGCAGCAAGAGCAGTAGTCACAGTAGCAGCAAGAGCAGTAGTTACAGTAGCAAGAGCAGTAGTTACAGTAGCAGCAAGAGCAGTAGATAAAGTAGCTACAAGAGCAGTAGTTACAGTAGCAACAATACCAGTAGTTACAGTAGCTACAAAAGCAGTAGTTACAGTAGCAACAAAAGCAGTAGTTACAGTAGCAAGAGCAGTAGTTACAGTAGCAAGAGCAGTAGTTACAGTAGCTACAAGAGCAGTAGTTACAGTAGCAACAACAGCAGTAGTGATGGTAGCTACAATAGCAGTAGTTACAGTAGCAACAACAGCAGTAGATACAGTAGCAACAGCAGTAGTTACAGTAGCAACAAAAGCAGTAGTGATGGTAGCTACAATAGCAGTAGTTACAGTAGCAACAAAAGCAGTAGTTACAGTAGCAACAAAAGCAGTAGTTACAGTAGCAACAAAAGCAGTAGTGATGGTAGCTACAATAGCAGTAGTTACAGTAGCTACAATAGCAGTAGTGATGGTAGCTACAACAGCAGTAGTTACAGTAGCTACAATAGCAGTAGTGATGGTAGCTACAATAGCAGTAGTTACAGTAGCAACAAAAGCAGTAGTGATGGTAGCTACAACAGCAGTAGATACAGTAGCTACAATAGCAGTAGTTACAGTAGCAACAAAAGCAGTAGTTACAGTAGCAAGAGCAGTAGTTACAGTAGCTACAATAGCAGTAGTTACAGTAGCAACAAAAGCAGTAGTTACAGTAGCTACAATAGCAGTAGTTACAGTAGCAACAAAAGCAGTAGTTACAGTAGCAACAAGAGCAGTAGTTACAGTAGCTACAATAGCAGTAGTTACAGTAGCAACAAGAGCAGTAGTTACAGTAGCAACAAGAGCAGTAGTTACAGTAGCAACAAAAGCAGTAGTTACAGTAGCAACAAAAGCAGTAGTTACAGTAGCTACAATAGCAGTAGTTACAGTAGCAACAAAAGCAGTAGTTACAGTAGCAACAAGAGCAGTAGTTACAGTAGCAACAAAAGCAGTAGTTACAGTAGCAACAAGAGCAGTAGTTACAGTAGCAACAGCAGTAGTTACAGTAGCAACAAAAGCAGTAGTTACAGTAGCTACAAGAGCAGTAGTTACAGTAGCAACAACAGCAGTAGTTACAGTAGCAACAACAGCAGTAGTGATGGTAGCTACAATAGCAGTAGTTACAGTAGCAACAACAGCAGTAGATACAGTAGCAACAACAGCAGTAGATACAGTAGCAACAACAGCAGTAGTGATGGTAGCTACAAGAGCAGTAGTTACAGTAGCTACAAAAGCAGTAGTTACAGTAGCTACAATACCAGTAGTTACAGTAGCAGCAAGAGCAGTAGTTACAGTAGCAACAAAAGCAGTAGTGATTGTAGCTACAAGAGCAGTAGTTACAGTAGCAACAAAAGCAGTAGTGATGGTAGCTACAATAGCAGTAGTTACAGTAGCAGCAAGAGCAGTAGTTACAGTAGCAGCAATACCAGTAGTTACAGTAGCAACAACAGCAGTAGTGATGGTAGCTACAATAGCAGTAGTTAAAGTAGCAGCAATACCAGTAGTTACAGTAGCTACAAAAGCAGTAGTGATGGTAGCTACAATAGCAGTAGTTACAGTAGCAGCAAGAGCAGTAGTCACAGTAGCTACAATAGCAGTAGTTACAGTAGCAACAACAGCAGTAGTGATGGTAGCTACAAGAGCAGTAGTTACAGTAGCAGCAAGAGCAGTAGTCACAGTAGCTACAATAGCAGTAGTTACAGTAGCAACAACAGCAGTAGTGATGGTAGCTACAAGAGCAGTAGTTACAGTAGCTACAAAAGCAGTAGTGATGGTAGCTACAATAGCAGTAGTTACAGTAGCAACAACAGCAGTAGTGATGGTAGCTACAATAGCAGTAGTTACAGTAGCAACAACAGCAGTAGTGATTGTAGCTACAATAGCAGTAGTTACAGTAGCAACAACAGCAGTAGTGATGGTAGCTACAATAGCAGTAGTTACAGTAGCAACAACAGCAGTAGTTACAGTAGCAACAACAGCAGTAGTGATGGTAGCTACAATAGCAGTAGTTACAGTAGCAACAACAGCAGTAGTGATTGTAGCAACAAGAGCAGTAGTTACAGTAGCAACAAAAGCAGTAGTGATGGTAGCTACAATAGCAGTAGTTACAGTAGCAACAACAGCAGTAGTGATGGTAGCTACAATAGCAGTAGTTACAGTAGCAACAACAGCAGTAGTGATGGTAGCTACAATAGCAGTAGTTACAGTAGCAACAACAGCAGTAGTTACAGTAGCAACAACAGCAGTAGATACAGTAGCAACAACAGCAGTAGTGATGGTAGCTACAATAGCAGTAGTTACAGTAGCAACAACAGCAGTAGTGATGGTAGCTACAATAGCAGTAGTTACAGTAGCAACAACAGCAGTAGTTACAGTAGCAACAACAGCAGTAGTGATGGTAGCTACAATAGCAGTAGTTACAGTAGCAACAACAGCAGTAGTGATGGTAGCTACAAGAGCAGTAGTTACAGTAGCTACAAAAGCAGTAGTGATGGTAGCTACAATAGCAGTAGTTACAGTAGCAACAACAGCAGTAGTTACAGTAGCAAGAGCAGTAGTTACAGTAGCAAGAGCAGCAGTAGTGATGGTAGCTACAATAGCAGTAGTTACAGTAGCAACAACAGCAGTAGTTACAGTAGCAAGAGCAGTAGTTACAGTAGCAACAACAGCAGTAGTGATGGTAGCTACAATAGCAGTAGTTACAGTAGCAACAACAGCAGTAGTGATTGTAGCTACAATAGCAGTAGTTACAGTAGCAACAACAGCAGTAGTGATGGTAGCTACAATAGCAGTAGTTACAGTAGCAACAACAGCAGTAGTGATGGTAGCTACAATAGCAGTAGTTACAGTAGCAACAACAGCAGTAGTGATGGTAGCTACAATAGCAGTAGTTACAGTAGCAAGAGCAGTAGTTACAGTAGCAAGAGCAGCAGTAGTGATGGTAGCTACAATAGCAGTAGTTACAGTAGCAACAACAGCAGTAGTTACAGTAGCAAGAGCAGTAGTTACAGTAGCAACAACAGCAGTAGTGATGGTAGCTACAATAGCAGTAGTTACAGTAGCAACAACAGCAGTAGTGATTGTAGCAACAACAGCAGTAGTTACAGTAGCAACAACAGCAGTAGTGATGGTAGCTACAATAGCAGTAGTTACAGTAGCAACAACAGCAGTAGTGATGGTAGCTACAATAGCAGTAGTTACAGTAGCAACAACAGCAGTAGTGATGGTAGCTACAATAGCAGTAGTTACAGTAGCAACAACAGCAGTAGTGATGGTAGCTACAATAGCAGTAGTTACAGTAGCGACAACAGCAGTAGTGATTGTAGCAACAACAGCAGTAGTTACAGTAGCAACAACAGCAGTAGTGATGGTAGCTACAATAGCAGTAGTTACAGTAGCAACAAAAGCAGTAGTGATGGTAGCTACAAAAGCAGTAGTTACAGTAGCAACAAAAGCAGTAGTGATGGTAGCTACAAGAGCAGTAGTTACAGTAGCTACAAAAGCAGTAGTGATGGTAGCTACAATAGCAGTAGTTACAGTAGCAACAAAAGCAGTAGTGATGGTAGCTACAAAAGCAGTAGTGATTGTAGCTACAAAAGCAGTAGTTACAGTAGCAACAAAAGCAGTAGTTACAGTAGCAACAAAAGCAGTAGTGATGGTAGCTACAAAAGCAGTAGTGATGGTAGCTACAAAAGCAGTAGTTACAGTAGCAACAAAAGCAGTAGTTACAGTAGCAACAAAAGCAGTAGTTACAGTAGCAACAAAAGCAGTAGTTACAGTAGCAACAAGAGCAGTAGTTACAGTAGCAACAAAAGCAGTAGTGATGGTAGCTACAATAGCAGTAGTTACAGTAGCAACAAAAGCAATAGTGATGGTAGCTACAAAAGCAGTAGTGATTGTAGCTACAAAAGCAGTAGTTGCAGTAGCAACAAAAGCAGTAGTGATGGTAGCTACAAGAGCAGTAGTGATTGTAGCTACAAGAGCAGTAGTTACAGTAGCAACAAAAGCAGTAGTGATGGTAGCTACAAGAGCAGTAGTTACAGTAGCTACAAAAGCAGTAGTGATGGTAGCTACAATAGCAGTAGTTACAGTAGCAACAAAAGCAGTAGTGATGGTAGCTACAAAAGCAGTAGTGATTGTAGCTACAAAAGCAGTAGTTACAGTAGCAACAAAAGCAGTAGTTACAGTAGCAACAAAAGCAGTAGTGATGGTAGCTACAAAAGCAGTAGTGATGGTAGCTACAAAAGCAGTAGTTACAGTAGCAACAAAAGCAGTAGTTACAGTAGCAACAAAAGCAGTAGTTACAGTAGCAACAAAAGCAGTAGTTACAGTAGCAACAAGAGCAGTAGTTACAGTAGCAACAAAAGCAGTAGTGATGGTAGCTACAATAGCAGTAGTTACAGTAGCAACAAAAGCAGTAGTGATGGTAGCTACAAAAGCAGTAGTGATTGTAGCTACAAAAGCAGTAGTTACAGTAGCAACAAAAGCAGTAGTGATGGTAGCTACAAGAGCAGTAGTGATGGTAGCAACATGAGCAATAGTTACAGTAGCAGCAAGAGCAGTAGTCACAGTAGCTACAATAGCAGTAGTTACAGTAGCAACAACAGCAGTAGTGATGGTAGCTACAAGAGCAGTAGTTACAGTAGCAGCAAGAGCAGTAGTCACAGTAGCTACAATAGCAGTAGTTACAGTAGCAACAACAGCAGTAGTGATGGTAGCTACAAGAGCAGTAGTTACAGTAGCTACAAAAGCAGTAGTGATGGTAGCTACAATAGCAGTAGTTACAGTAGCAACAACAGCAGTAGTGATGGTAGCTACAATAGCAGTAGTTACAGTAGCAACAACAGCAGTAGTGATTGTAGCTACAATAGCAGTAGTTACAGTAGCAACAACAGCAGTAGTGATGGTAGCTACAATAGCAGTAGTTACAGTAGCAACAACAGCAGTAGTTACAGTAGCAACAACAGCAGTAGTGATGGTAGCTACAATAGCAGTAGTTACAGTAGCAACAACAGCAGTAGTGATTGTAGCAACAAGAGCAGTAGTTACAGTAGCAACAAAAGCAGTAGTGATGGTAGCTACAATAGCAGTAGTTACAGTAGCAACAACAGCAGTAGTGATGGTAGCTACAATAGCAGTAGTTACAGTAGCAACAACAGCAGTAGTGATGGTAGCTACAATAGCAGTAGTTACAGTAGCAACAACAGCAGTAGTTACAGTAGCAACAACAGCAGTAGATACAGTAGCAACAACAGCAGTAGTGATGGTAGCTACAATAGCAGTAGTTACAGTAGCAACAACAGCAGTAGTGATGGTAGCTACAATAGCAGTAGTTACAGTAGCAACAACAGCAGTAGTTACAGTAGCAACAACAGCAGTAGTGATGGTAGCTACAATAGCAGTAGTTACAGTAGCAACAACAGCAGTAGTGATGGTAGCTACAAGAGCAGTAGTTACAGTAGCTACAAAAGCAGTAGTGATGGTAGCTACAATAGCAGTAGTTACAGTAGCAACAACAGCAGTAGTTACAGTAGCAAGAGCAGTAGTTACAGTAGCAAGAGCAGCAGTAGTGATGGTAGCTACAATAGCAGTAGTTACAGTAGCAACAACAGCAGTAGTTACAGTAGCAAGAGCAGTAGTTACAGTAGCAACAACAGCAGTAGTGATGGTAGCTACAATAGCAGTAGTTACAGTAGCAACAACAGCAGTAGTGATTGTAGCTACAATAGCAGTAGTTACAGTAGCAACAACAGCAGTAGTGATGGTAGCTACAATAGCAGTAGTTACAGTAGCAACAACAGCAGTAGTGATGGTAGCTACAATAGCAGTAGTTACAGTAGCAACAACAGCAGTAGTGATGGTAGCTACAATAGCAGTAGTTACAGTAGCAAGAGCAGTAGTTACAGTAGCAAGAGCAGCAGTAGTGATGGTAGCTACAATAGCAGTAGTTACAGTAGCAACAACAGCAGTAGTTACAGTAGCAAGAGCAGTAGTTACAGTAGCAACAACAGCAGTAGTGATGGTAGCTACAATAGCAGTAGTTACAGTAGCAACAACAGCAGTAGTGATTGTAGCAACAACAGCAGTAGTTACAGTAGCAACAACAGCAGTAGTGATGGTAGCTACAATAGCAGTAGTTACAGTAGCAACAACAGCAGTAGTGATGGTAGCTACAATAGCAGTAGTTACAGTAGCAACAACAGCAGTAGTGATGGTAGCTACAATAGCAGTAGTTACAGTAGCAACAACAGCAGTAGTGATGGTAGCTACAATAGCAGTAGTTACAGTAGCGACAACAGCAGTAGTGATTGTAGCAACAACAGCAGTAGTTACAGTAGCAACAACAGCAGTAGTGATGGTAGCTACAATAGCAGTAGTTACAGTAGCAACAAAAGCAGTAGTGATGGTAGCTACAAAAGCAGTAGTTACAGTAGCAACAAAAGCAGTAGTGATGGTAGCTACAAGAGCAGTAGTTACAGTAGCTACAAAAGCAGTAGTGATGGTAGCTACAATAGCAGTAGTTACAGTAGCAACAAAAGCAGTAGTGATGGTAGCTACAAAAGCAGTAGTGATTGTAGCTACAAAAGCAGTAGTTACAGTAGCAACAAAAGCAGTAGTTACAGTAGCAACAAAAGCAGTAGTGATGGTAGCTACAAAAGCAGTAGTGATGGTAGCTACAAAAGCAGTAGTTACAGTAGCAACAAAAGCAGTAGTTACAGTAGCAACAAAAGCAGTAGTTACAGTAGCAACAAAAGCAGTAGTTACAGTAGCAACAAGAGCAGTAGTTACAGTAGCAACAAAAGCAGTAGTGATGGTAGCTACAATAGCAGTAGTTACAGTAGCAACAAAAGCAATAGTGATGGTAGCTACAAAAGCAGTAGTGATTGTAGCTACAAAAGCAGTAGTTGCAGTAGCAACAAAAGCAGTAGTGATGGTAGCTACAAGAGCAGTAGTGATTGTAGCTACAAGAGCAGTAGTTACAGTAGCAACAAAAGCAGTAGTGATGGTAGCTACAAGAGCAGTAGTTACAGTAGCTACAAAAGCAGTAGTGATGGTAGCTACAATAGCAGTAGTTACAGTAGCAACAAAAGCAGTAGTGATGGTAGCTACAAAAGCAGTAGTGATTGTAGCTACAAAAGCAGTAGTTACAGTAGCAACAAAAGCAGTAGTTACAGTAGCAACAAAAGCAGTAGTGATGGTAGCTACAAAAGCAGTAGTGATGGTAGCTACAAAAGCAGTAGTTACAGTAGCAACAAAAGCAGTAGTTACAGTAGCAACAAAAGCAGTAGTTACAGTAGCAACAAAAGCAGTAGTTACAGTAGCAACAAGAGCAGTAGTTACAGTAGCAACAAAAGCAGTAGTGATGGTAGCTACAATAGCAGTAGTTACAGTAGCAACAAAAGCAGTAGTGATGGTAGCTACAAAAGCAGTAGTGATTGTAGCTACAAAAGCAGTAGTTACAGTAGCAACAAAAGCAGTAGTGATGGTAGCTACAAGAGCAGTAGTGATTGTAGCTACAAGAGCAGTAGTTACAGTAGCAACAAAAGCAGTAGTGATGGTAGCTACAAGAGCAGTAGTTACAGTAGCTACAAAAGCAGTAGTGATGGTAGCTACAATAGCAGTAGTTACAGTAGCAACAACAGCAGTAGTGATGGTAGCTACAAGAGCAGTAGTTACAGTAGCAACAACAGCAGTAGTGATGGTAGCTACAAGAGCAGTAGTGATGGTAGCTACAAGAGCAGTAGTTACAGTAGCTACAAGAGCAGTAGTTACAGTAGCTACAAGAGCAGTAGTTACAGTAGCAACAAAAGCAGTAGTGATGGTAGCTACAAGAGCAGTAGTGATTGTAGCTACAAGAGCAGTAGTTACAGTAGCAACAAAAGCAGTAGTGATGGTAGCTACAAGAGCAGTAGTTACAGTAGCAAGAGCAGTAGTTACAGTAGCAAGAGCAGTAGTGATGGTAGCTACAAGAGCAGTAGTTACAGTAGCAAGAGCAGTAGTGATGGTAGCTACAAGAGCAGTAGTTACAGTAGCAGCAAGAGCAGTAGTTACAGTAGCAACAACAGCAGTAGTGATGGTAGCTACAAGAGCAGTAGTTACAGTAGCAAGAGCAGTAGTGATAGTAGCTACAAGAGCAGTAGTTACAGTAGCAGCAAGAGCAGTAGTTACAGTAGCTACAAGAGCAGTAGTTACAGTAGCAAGAGCAGTAGTTACAGTAGCAAGAGCAGTAGTTACAGTAGCTACAATACCAGTAGTTACAGTAGCAAGACCAGTAGTTACAGTAGCAGCAAGAGCAGTAGTTACAGTAGCTACAATACCAGTAGTTACAGTAGCAAGACCAGTAGTTACAGTAGCAGCAAGAGCAGTAGTTACAGTAGCTACAATACCAGTAGTTACAGTAGCAAGACCAGTAGTCACAGTAGCTACAAGAGCAGTAGTTACAGTAGCAAGAGCAGTAGTTACAGTAGCAGCAAGAGCAGTAGTTACAGTAGCAAGAGCAGTAGTTACAGTAGCAGCAAGAGCAGTAGTTACAGTAGCAAGAGCAGTAGTTACAGTAGCTACAATACCAGTAGTTACAGTAGCAAGACCAGTAGTTACAGTAGCAAGAGCAGTAGTTACAGTAGCAGCAAGAGCAGTAGTTACAGTAGCAAGAGCAGTAGTTACAGTAGCAAGAGCAGTAGTTACAGTAGCAAGAGCAGTAGTTACAGTAGCAGCAAGAGCAGTAGTTACAGTAGCTACAATACCAGTAGTTACAGTAGCAAGAGCAGTAGTTACAGTAGCAAGAGCAGTAGTTACAGTAGCAGCAAGAGCAGTAGTTACAGTAGCTACAATACCAGTAGTTACAGTAGCAAGAGCAGTAGTTACAGTAGCTACAATACCAGTATTTACAGTAGCAAGAGCAGTAGTTACAGTAGCAGCAAGAGCAGTAGTTACAGTAGCTACAATACCAGTAGTTACAGTAGCAAGAGCAGTAGTTACAGTAGCTACAATACCAGTAGTTACAGTAGCAGCAAGAGCAGTAGTTACAGTAGCTACAATACCAGTAGTTACAGTAGCAAGAGCAGTAGTTACAGTAGCTACAATACCAGTAGTTACAGTAGCAGCAAGAGCAGTAGTTACAGTAGCAGCAAGAGCAGTAGTTACAGTAGCTACAATACCAGTAGTTACAGTAGCAAGAGCAGTAGTTACAGTAGCTACAATACCAGTAGTTACAGTAGCAGCAAGAGCAGTAGTTACAGTAGCTACAATACCAGTAGTTACAGTAGCAAGAGCAGTAGTTACAGTAGCTACAATACCAGTAGTTACAGTAGCAGCAAGAGCAGTAGTTACAGTAGCAGCAAGAGCAGTAGTTACAGTAGCAAGAGCAGTAGTTACAGTAGCAAGAGCAGTAGTTACAGTAGCAAGAGCAGTAGTTACAGTAGCAAGAGCAGTAGTTACAGTAGCAGCAAAAGCAGTAGTTACAGTAGCTACAATACCAGTAGTTACAGTAGCAGCAAGAGCAGTAGTTACAGTAGCTACAATACCAGTAGTTACAGTAGCAAGAGCAGTAGTTACAGTAGCTACAATACCAGTAGTTACAGTAGCAGCGAGAGCAGTAGTTACAGTAGCTACAATACCAGTAGTTACAGTAGCAAGAGCAGTAGTTACAGTAGCTACAATACCAGTAGTTACAGTAGCAAGAGCAGTAGTTACAGTAGCAGCAAGAGCAGTAGTTACAGTAGCTACAATACCAGTAGTTACAGTAGCAGCAAGAGCAGTAGTTACAGTAGCTACAATACCAGTAGTTACAGTAGCAAGAGCAGTAGTTACAGTAGCTACAAGAGCAGTAGTTACAGTAGCAGCAAGAGCAGTAGTTACAGTAGCTACAATACCAGTAGTTACAGTAGCAAGAGCAGTAGTTACAGTAGCTACAAGAGCAGTAGTTACAGTAGCAAGAGCAGTAGTTACAGTAGCTACAAGAGCAGTAGTTACAGTAGCAAGAGCAGTAGTTACAGTAGCAGCAAGAGCAGTAGTTACAGTAGCTACAAGAGCAGTAGTTACAGTAGCAAGAGCAGTAGTTACAGTAGCAAGAGCAGTAGTTACAGTAGCTACAATACCAGTAGTTACAGTAGCAGCAAGAGCAGTAGTTACAGTAGCTACAAGAGCAGTAGTTACAGTAGCTACAAGAGCAGTAGTTACAGTAGCAGCAAGAGCAGTAGTTACAGTAGCAGCAAGAGCAGTAGTTACAGTAGCTACAAGAGCAGTAGTTACAGTAGCTACAAGAGCAGTAGTTACAGTAGCTACAAGAGCAGTAGTTACAGTAGCAGCAAGAGCAGTAGTTACAGTAGCAGCAAGAGCAGTAGTTACAGTAGCTACAAGAGCAGTAGTTACAGTAGCTACAAGAGCAGTAGTTACAGTAGCAAGAGCAGTAGTTACAGTAGCTACAATACCAGTAGTTACAGTAGCAGCAAGAGCAGTAGTTACAGTAGCTACAATACCAGTAGTTACAGTAGCTACAAGAGCAGTAGTTACAGTAGCTACAATACCAGTAGTTACAGTAGCTACAAGAGCAGTAGTTACAGTAGCTACAATACCAGTAGTTACAGTAGCAGCAAGAGCAGTAGTTACAGTAGCTACAAGAGCAGTAGTTACAGTAGCAAGAGCAGTAGTTACAGTAGCAAGAGCAGTAGTTACAGTAGCAAGAGCAGTAGTTACAGTAGCGCAAGAGCAGTAGTTACAGTAGCTACAATACCAGTAGTTACAGTAGCTAATAGATCAGTAGTTTAAGTATCTACAATACCAGTAGTTACAGTAGCAGCAGAGCAGTAGTTACAGTAGCAGCAAGAGCAGTAGTTACAGTAGCAAGAGCAGTAGTTACAGTAGCAGCAAGAGCAGTAGTTACAGTAGCAAGAGCAGTAGTTACAGTAGCGCAAGAGCAGTAGTTACAGTAGCAAGAGCAGTAGTTACAGTAGCAAGAGCAGTAGTTACAGTAGCAAGAGCAGTAGTTACAGTAGCTACAATACCAGTAGTTACAGTAGCAGCAAGAGCAGTAGTTACAGTAGCAACAATACCAGTAGTTACAGTAGCAAGAGCAGTAGTTACAGCAGCAAGAGCAGTAGTTACAGTAGCTACAATACCAGTAGTTACAGTAGCAGCAAGAGCAGTAGTTACAGTAGCAGCAAGAGCAGTAGTTACAGTAGCTACAATACCAGTAGTTACAGTAGCAAGAGCAGTAGTTACAGTAGCAAGAGCAGTAGTTACAGTAGCAGCAAGAGCAGTAGTTACAGTAGCAAGAGCAGTAGTTACGGTAGCCGCAAGAGAAGTAGTTACGGTAGCAAGAGCAGTAGTTATTGAAGCAGTGACAGCAGCAGCAGCAATTAAACTTTTACTGACTTGCTCCCTGGCGGCGGGGCGCCGATCCGGTAGTCAGGACAATACCATCTTCCTGTTTCAGACCGCTTCCTGTGGACAACTGTGAAGTCAGAGAGCGCATTGACGTCACCATCGCCGTCAACAACTCTATAAAGGATCCCAAGTTTGCTTTCACCACTAGCCTGACCCAGGTGCCAAAGTCACCCTTGTACTCGCTGCTGGAGAGGGCAGTGGACAAGAATGGCGGCTTCAAGTAAGTTTCACTTGAGTGCGCTTCCAGCTGTACCTTGACACCCACACACAGTCGCACTTGAAACTCGCATTCGGTCGTTACAAGTCGGAACAACTCCCACGTGTTCGCATCGATAATATTTGGTTTGACTTGGGTGCCAGCCCTGGCCACGTGCTTCCGGGTAGAGGAGGGCCCCAGTGAGAGAGTGGTCAGTTTGATTTACTGGTGGGATGCCCCCTGCAGACCACGTGACCATCTTGGGAGACAGAGGCAGGGTGGGGACTCAGTTTGATCTTGGTCGTTTTGACCCTCACACGCAATTTGAATTGGCTCTGGATTCTTGACGCCTGTCTGAGTTTCACAAAAGAATAAAAAGAAAGCTAGATCAAAGGCGTTAATCCGTCAACGTCGATTTTGCTCATGTTGCAGCTTTTGGCGGGAAAAGGAATATATGTCGTGTTTACTTTTTGCAGTGTTGGCTTTTTTGCAGGGTTGGCTTTTTTGCAGGGTTGGCTATTCGAAGGGTTGGCATTTTGCGGGCTTGCCAAGTCCAGCGGCAGGAATCTTCACTGCCTGCAGTGGCATGAGTTGACGAAATAATGTCTCATACAATAAAAGATCACATGAACATGTTAAAAGGAGATGCAGAGGGTCTATTATAACCTCCGACCCCCAGAAAAACGGAATTCATGCAAAACCTTACATGAACAACCACACCTGAGTTGCCACAGGTCTGAGTTACCGCAGGTCCGAGTCTCCGCAGGTCGTCTAAGTCTCCGCAGGTCGTTCGAGTCTCCGCAGGTCGTCCGAGTCTCCGCAGGTCGTCCGAGTCTCCACAGGTCGTCCGAGACTCCGCAGGTCGTCCGAGTCTCCGTAGGTCGTCAGAGACTCCGCAGGTCGTCCGAGTCTCCGTAGGTTGTCCGAGTCTCCGCAGGTCGTCCGAGTCTCCGCAGGTCGTCCGAGACTCCGCAGGTCGTCCGAGTCTCCGTGGGTTGTCCGAGTCTCCGCAGGTCGTCCTAGTCTCCGCAGGTCGTCTGAGTCTCCGCAGGTCGTCCGAGTCTCCACAGGTCGTCCGAGCCTCCACAGGTCGTCCGAGTCTCCGCAGGTCGTCCGAGTCTCCGCAGGTCGTCCGAGTCTCCGCAGGTCGTCCGAGTCTCAGTAGGTCGTCCGAGTCTCCGCAGGTCGTCCGAGTCTCCGCAGGTCGTCCGAGTCTCCGCAGGTCGTCTGAGTCTCCACAGGTCGTCCAAGTGAACGCAGGTCGTCCGAGTGACCACAGATTATCTGAGTCTCCCCAGGTCGTCCGAATCTCTGCAGGTCGTCTGAGTCTCCGCAGGTCGTCCGAGTGACCATAGATCGCCAGAGTCAGCACAGATCGCCAGAGTCAGCACAGATCTGAGACACAATAGGTTTGAGTTAGCGCTGGGCTGAGTCTGTCAGCTCGGGTCTGAGTCACGACAATATGTTGCCACGATTCTTCTTTCCCACATGCCAGAGTTGCCACAATCTACATGAGCATGGGACTGAGAAGCCATTGGCTCTGTTCAGTCCCTGTGAAGATTGAGAAGCTATTGGTTCTGTTCAGTCCCTGTGAAGTCTGAGAAGCTATTGGCTCTGCTCAGTCCCTGTGAAGTCTGAGCTCTGTTCAGTCCCTGTGAAGACTGAGAAGCTATTGGCTCTGTTCAGTCCCTGTGAAGATTGAGAAGCCATTGGCTCTGTTCAGTCCCTGTGAATTTGAGAAGCTATTGGCTCTGTTCAGTCCCTGTGAAGTCTGAGCTCTGTTCAGTCCCTGTGAAGTCTGAGAAGCTATTGGCTCTGTTCAGTCCCTGTGAAGTCTGAGAAGCTATTGGCTCTGTTCAGTCCCTGTGAAGTCTGAGAAGCTCTGTTTAGTCCCTGTGACGTCCGAGAAGCTATTGGCTCTGTTCAGTCCCTGTGAAGTCTGAGAAGCTATTGGCTCTGTTCAGTCCCTGTGAAGTCTGAGAAGCTATTGGCTCTGTTCAGTCCCTGTGAAGTCTGAGAAGCTCTGTTCAGTCCCTGTGAAGTCCGAGAAGCTATTGGCTCTGTTCAGTCCCTGTGAAGTCTGAGAAGCTATTGGCTCTGTTCAGTCCCTGTGAAGTCTGAGAAGCTATTGGCTCTGTTCAGTCCCTGTGAAGTCTGAAAAGCCATTGACTCTGTTCAGTCCCTGTGAAGTCCGAGAAGCTATTGGCTCTGTTCAGTCCCTGTGAAGACTGAGAAGCTATTGGCTCTGTTCAGTCCCTGTGAAGACTGAGAAGCTATTGGCTCTGTTCAGTCCCTGTGAAGACTGAGAAACTATTGGCTCTGTTCAGTCCCTGTGAAGTCTGAGCTCTGTTCAGTCCCTGTGAAGACTGAGAAGCCATTGGCTCTGTTCAGTCCCTGTGAAGACTGAGAAGCTCTGTTCAGTCCTTGTAAAGTCTGAGAAGCTATTGGCTCTGTTCAGTCCCTGTGAAGTCTGAGCTCTGTTCAGTCCCTGTGAAGACTGAGAAGCCATTGGCTCTGTTCAGTCCCTGTGAAGTCTGAGAAGCTATTGGCTCTGTTCAGTCCCTGTGAAGACTGAGAAGCTATTGGCTCTGTTCAGTACCTGTGAAGTCTGAGAAGCTATCGGCTCTGTTCAGTCCCTGTGAAGTCTGAGAAGCTATTGGCTCTGTTCAGTCCCTGTGAAGACTGAGAAGCTCTGTTCAGTCCCTGTGAAGTCTGAGAAGCCATTGGCTCTGTTCAGTCCCTGTGAAGACTGAGAAGCTCTGTTCAGTCCTTGTAAAGTCTGAGAAGCCATTGGCTCTGTTCAGTCCCTGTGAAGTCTGAGCTCTGTTCAGTCCCTGTGAAGACTGAGAAGCTTTTGGCTCTGTTCAGTCCCTTGAAGTCTGAGAAGCCATTGGCTCTGTTCAGTCCCTATGAAGTCTGAGAACCTATTGGCTCTGTTCAGTCCCTGTGAAGTCTGAGCTCTGTTCAGTCCCTGTGAAGTCTGAGAAGCTATTGGCTCTGTTCGGTCCCTCTGAAGTCTGAGAAGCTATTGGCTCTGTTCAGTCCCTGTGAAGTCTGAGCTTTGTTCAGTCCCTGTGAAGTCTGAGAAGCTATTGGCTCTGTTCAGTTCCTGTGAGGTCTGAGAAACTATGGCTCTGTTCAGTCCCTGTGAAGTCTGAGAAGCTATTGGCTCTGTTCAGTCCCTGTGATGACTGAGCTCTGTTCAGTCCCCGTGAAGTCTGAGAAGCTATTGGCTCTGTTCAGTCCCTGTGAAGTCTGAGCTCTGTTCCGTCCCTGTGAAGTCTGAGCTCTGTTCCGTCCCTGGGAAGACTGGGTTCTGTTCAGTCCCTGTGAAGTCTGAGAAGCTATTGGCTCTGTTCAGTCCCTGTGAAGTCTGAGCTCTGTTCCGTCCCTGTGAAGACTGGGCTCTGTTCAGTCCCTGTGAAGCCTGAGAAGCTATTGGCTCTATTCAGTCCCTGTGAAGACTAGATAGCTATTGGCTCTGTTCAGTCCCTGTGAAGTCTGAGAAGCTATTGGCTCTCTTCAGTCCCTGTGAAGTCTGAGAAGCTATTGGCTCTCTTCAGTCCCTGTGAAGTCTGAGCTCTGTTCAGTCCCTGTGAAGTCTGAGAAAATATTGGCTTTGTTCAGTCCTTGTGAAGTCTGAGAATCTATTGGCTCTATTCAGTCCCTGTGAAGACTGGGAAGCTCTTTTCAGTCCCCGTGAAGTCTGAGAAGCCATTGGTTCTGTTCAGTCCCTGTGAAGTCCGAGAAACTATTGGTTCTGTTCAGTCCTTGTGGAGTCTGAGAAGCTCTGTTCAGTCCCTGTGAAGACTGAGAAACTATTGGCTCTGTGCAGTCCCTGTGAAGTCTGAGAAACTATTGGTTCTGTTCAGTCCTTGTGAAGTCTGAGAAGCTATTGGCTCTGTTCAGTCCCTGTGAAGTCTGAGAAGCTCTGTTCAGTCCCTGTGAAGTCTGAGAAGCTATTGGCTCTGTTCAGTCCCTGTAAAGTCTGAGAAGCTATTGGCTCTGTTCAGTCCCTGTGAAGACTGAGAAGCTCTGTTCAGTCCCTGTAAAGTCTGAGAAGCTATTGGCTCTGTTCAGTCCCTGTAAAGTCTGAGAAGCTATTGGCTCTGTTCAGTCCCTGTGAAGACTGAGAAGCTCTGTTCAGTCCCTGTAAAGTCTGAGAAGCTATTGGCTCTGTTCAGTCCCTGTGAAGACTGAGAAGCTCTGTTCAGTCCCTGTGAAGACTGAGAAACTATTGGCTCTGTTCAGTCCCTTGAAGGCTGGGCTCTGTTCAGTCCCTGTGAAGACTGAGAAGCTATTGGCTCTGTTCAGTCCCTGTGAAGACTGAGAAGCTCTGTTCAGTCCCTGTGAAGACTGAGAAACTATTGGCTCTGTTCAGTCCCTGTGAAATCCGAGAATCTATTGGCTCTGTTCAGTCCCTGTGAAGTCTGAGAAGATATTGGCTCTGTTTAGTCCCTGTGAAGTATGAGAAGCTCTGTTCAGTCCCTGTGAAGTCTGAGAAGCTATTGGCTCTGTTCAGTCCCTGTGAAGTCTTAGCTCTGTTCAGTCCCTGTGAAGACTGAGAAGCTATTGGCGTTGCTCAGTTCCTGTGAAGTCTGAGAAACTGTTGTCTCTGTTCAGTCCCTGTGATGACTGAGCTCTGTTCAGTCCCTGTGAAGTCTGAAAAGCTATTGGATCTGTTCAGTCCCTGTGAAGTCTGAGAAACTATTGGGTCTGTTCAGTCCCTGTGAAGTCTGAGCTCTGTTCCGTCCCTGTGAAGACTGGGCTCTGTTCAGTCCCTGTGAAGTCTGAGAAGCTATTGGTTCTGTTCAGTCCCTGTAAAGACTGGATAGCTATTGGCTCTGTTGAGTCTCTGTGAAGTCTGAGAAGCTATTGGCTCTGTTCATTTCCTGTGAAGTCTGAGAAGCTATTGGCTCTGTTCAGTCCCTGTGAAGACTGAGAAGCTCTGTTCAGTCCCTGTGAAGACTGAGAAGCTATTGGCTCTGTTCATTTCCTGTGAAGTCTGAGAAGCTATTGGCTCTGTTCAGTCCCTGTGAAGACTGAGAAGCTCTGTTCAGTCTCTGTGAAGTCTGAGCTCTGTTCAGTCCCTGAGAAGTATGAGAAACTATTGGCTTTATTCAGTCCTTGTAAAGTCGGAGAAGCTATTGGCTCTGTTCAGTCCCTGTGAAGTCTGAGAAGCTATTGGCTCTCTTCAGTTGCTGTGAAGTCTGAGAAGCTCTGTTCAGTCCCTGTGAAGACTGAGAAACTATTGGCTCTGTTCTGTCTCTGTGAAGTCTGAGAAACTATTGGCTCTGTTCAGTCCTTGTGAAGTCTGAGAAGCTATTGGCTCTGTTCAGTCGCTGTGAAGTCTGAGAAGCTCCGTTCAGTCCCTGTGAAGTCTGAGAAGCTATTGGCTCGGTTCAGTCCCTGTGAAGTCTGAGAAGCTATTGGCTCTGTTCAGTCCCTGTGAAGACGGAGAAGCTCTGTTCAGTCCCTGTGAAGTCTGAGAAGCTCTGTTCAGTCCCTGTGAAGTCTGAGAAGCTCTGTTCAGTCCCTGTGAAGTCTGAGAATCTATTGGCTCTGTTCAGTCTTTGTGAAGTATGCGAAGCTAGTGGCTCTGTTCCGTCCCTGTAAAGACGGAGAAGCTATTGGCTCTGTTCAGTACCTGCGACATCTGATCTCTGTTCAGTCCCTGTGAAGTCTGCGAAGCTATTGGCTCTGTTCAGTCCCTGTGAAGTCTGAGAAGCTATTGGCTCTGTTCAGTCCTTGTGAAGTCTGAGAAGCTATTGGCTCTGTACAGTCCCTGTGAAGTATGAGAATCTATTGGCTCTGTTCAGTCCTTGTGAAGTCTGCGAAGCTATTGGCTCTGTTCCGTCCATGTAAAGACGGAGAAGCTATTGGCTCTGTTCAGTCCCTGTGAAGTCTGAGAGGCTATTGGCTCTGTACAGTCCCTGTGAAGACTGAGAAGCTCTGGTCAGACCCTGTGACGACTGAGAAACTCTGTTCAGTCCCTGTGACGACAGAGATGCTTTGTTCAGTCCTTGTGAAGTCTGAGAATCTATTCGCTCTGTTCAGTCCCTGTGAAGACTGAGAAGCTCTGTTCAGTCCTTGTGAAGTCTGAGAAACTATTTGCTCTGTTTAGTCCCTGTGAAGACTGAGAAACTCTGTTCAGTCCCTGTGATGACTGAGAAGCTATTGGCTCTGTTCAGTCCCTGTGAAGACTGAGAAGCTCTGTTCAGTCCCTGTGAAGTCTGAGAAGCTATTGGCTCTGTTCAGTCCCTGTGAAATCTGATCTCTGTTCAGTCCCTGTGAAGACTGAGAAGCTATTGGCTCTGTTCAGTCCCTGTGAAGTCTGAGAATCTATTGGCTCTGTTCAGTCCCTGTGAAGACTAAGATGCTCTGTTCAGTCCCTGTGAAGTCTGAGAAGCTATTGGCTCTGTTCAGTCCCTGTGAAGTCTGAGAAGCTATTGGCTCTGTTCAGTCCCTGTGAAGTCTGAGAAGCTATTGGCTCTGTTCAGTCCCGGTGAAGTCTGAGAAGCTATTGGCTCTGTTCAGTCCCTGTGAAGTCTGAGCTCTGTTCAGTCCCCTGTGATGACGGAGAAGCTCTGTTCAGTTCCTGTGAAGACTGAGAAGCTATTGGCTCTCTTCAGTCCCTGTGAAGTCTGAGCTCTGTTCAGTCCCTGTGAAGTCTGAGCTCGGTTCAGTCCCTGTGAAGTCTGAGCTCTGTTCAGTCCCATGTGAAGACTGAGAAGCTATTGGCTCTTTTCAGTCCCTGCTAAGTCTGAGCTCTGTTCAGTCCCTGTGAAGTCTGAGCTCTGTTCAGTCCCCTGTGATGAATGAGAAGCTGTAGGCTCTGTTCAGTCCCTGTGAAGTCTGAGCTCTGTTCAGTCCTTGTGAAGACGGAGAAGCTATTGGCTCTGTTTAGTCCCTGTGAAGTCTGAGCTCTGTTTAGTCCCTGTGAAGTCTGGGCTCTGTTCAGTCATTGTGTAGACTGATAAGCTATTGGCTCTGTTCAGTCCCTGTGAAGTCTGAGAAGCTCTGTTCAGTCATTGTGAAGTCTGAGGAGCTATTGGCTCTGTTCAGTCCCTGTGAAGACTGAGAAGCTCTGTTCAGTCCCTGTGAAGACTGAGAAGTTCTGTTCAGTCCCTGTGAAGTCTGGGCTCTGTTCAATCCCTGTGAAGTCTGAGGAGCTATTGGCTCTGTTCAGTCCCTGTGAAGACTGAGAAGCTCTGTTCAGTCCCTGTGAAGTCTGAGAAGCTCTGTTCAGTCCCTGTGAAGTCTGGGCTCTGTTCAGTCCCTGTGAAGTCTGAGGAGCTATTGGCTCTGTTCAGTCCCTGTGAAGACTGAGAAACTCTGTTCAGTCCCTGTGAAGACTGAGAAGCTCTGTTCAATCATTATGAAGTCTGAGAAGCTATTGGCTCTGTTCAGTCCCTGTGAAGACTGAGAAGCTATTGGCTCTGTTCAGTCCCTGTGAAGTCTGAGAAGCTATTGGCTCTGTTCAGTCCCTGTGAAGTCTGAGAAGATATTGGCTCTGTTCAGTCCCTGTGAAGACTGAGAAGCTCTGTTCAGTCCCTGTGAAGTCTGAGAAGCTATTGGCTCTGTTCAGTCCCTGTGAAGTCTGAGAAGCTCTGTTCAGTCCCTGTGAAGACTGAGAAGCTATTGGCTCTGTTCAGTCCCCTGTGAAGTCCGAGAAGCTATTGGCTCTGATCAGTCCCTGTGAAGAATGAGAAGCTATTGGCTCTGTTCAGTCCCTGTGAAGACTGAGAAGCTATTTACTCTGTTCAGTCCCTGTGAAGACTGAGAAGCTATTGGCTCTGTTCAGTCCCTGTGAAGTCTGAGAAGCTATTGGCTCTGTTCAGTCCCTGTGAAGTCTGAGCTCTGTTCAGTCCCTGTGAAGACTGAGAAGCTATTGGCTCTGTTCAGTCCCTGTGAAGTCTGAGAA